>JAQGCR010000001.1:0-22206 GCA_034699895.1 Chamobates voigtsi
TTAAGGTAATTAGTTTCAAACTGTATTTCAAAACAAAAACTAATCTGAAGTTGAGTTTATTTTGAAACTATAGAATAATTGATTTAAAATAACCGTGGTTAGCAAAATCAAAACTTGATGTGTATGAAACAATATCTCAAAATAATTAAATTATAATACAGCTTTGATATAATACATGTAGATCTGATTTTTTTGTTAAGAGAGAGGAGGTTTAAATATTGAGACCTCCTTCTTCATTTGTTTTCACAATTTTTTTCAATAAGATAAATTTTTATTAAATTAAATGTCAAAAAAATAAATATTTTTACAATTATTATACAGAATTTAAATTTTAAAATGAATATAAAATGGAAAAATGTATCTTCAAAATTTGTTAAATTACTAATGACAAATGTTTAGTCTAACACGTTTATTTTAGTTTACAATATAAACTAGGCATGGGCAATCTTTGATTTCAAATGTGTAACTAGGGAAAAAATATGTTTTACTTGATAAACTTGAATTTATATTGAAGTTCGACCGTTTAGTATTAGTAGTATTACTAACTGACCTTTCCCATAAAATTATTTACATTGAGTTATGTTTTTAAACACACTTATTATTTGTGTAGTTGCCCATAGTGCCCAATTGTACCATTGCCCAATAGTTGCCCATAGTGCCCAATTGTACCATTGCCCAATAGTTGCCCATGACTACAATAGTCTATTGGCAATAGAAAAACTGTAAACAATTAAACATTTCTAGACTTAAATTTACACTAATTTATTGCCTGTAATTCGAAGCCAACGTCTCTCAAACCGCCCGTTCGTCGATACGACCAAAAGACTTGAGTCTCATTTCAAATAAAACTCAGTTTGAAAAAAGTGCAAAATTTAGATAAACTCGAAAATTTTCGCGAAAATAACTTGAGCCATGTTCCTACTAATATTTACATTTTATTTAGAGTAAAATAAAGACAAAAATGTGTTCCAAAATGGTCATAATAGTGTGTTATTCTCTAATTCTTATATAAAATTTATCAAAAGTGAAGGCAGACAATGTTTTTGGACTGAAAATTATGTCTAAAGCCTACCAAATGAGTATAAAGTATAAGTGGAAACATGGCTTAAATTATTAATATTTTAAAAATAGACAATTTTTCTTAAAATAACATTAAATTGACCTTATTTAGGCTAAAATATGATAAATAAATTGAATTAGTTTGATTTATCATGACTAGAAAATTTTTAAAAAAAATTGGGCGCCTAATTTTGCCTATAATTTTTCTCCGTTTAGGGGGGGTTCAAATGTCAAAATTTACCACCTAGGGGGGTCAAATCCGTTCACCCTCCCCATGATGACCACTGGGACACACTTATCAATGTTTGGAGACTTTGGACAATAATTAGAAGTATTTCGAGAATAAAAAATGTTTTTTAATTTATTTGTTTTAACTATAAATTCAATTATTGTTTTAAAATCATTCGTTGGAATCACACAAAGAATACGATTTATTTCTTAGACGTCTTTTCCGATCAAAAGCCTCTTTTTCAGAGCAACACATCTGACAAACGTAGAGCTGAGTACAGGGGGGCCCTCCACCGAAAGTCATCTGAAAGTATTCCCAAACTGAATGAGAGAAAATAGTGCACAAGTCGTGAACAATTGGAGCCTTTTGGGGGTCGACTGCATTGTGTTGACAGAGGAAATCACAGTTAGTTACCGGTCCCGGATCTGCAAATGTGTTGAATCGGTTGACCCATTGCTTGGAAACATAGAACTGGACGACTGAGGGCTCATTTCGGGACAACTTCATGAGTTCGAGGGCTCTGACGCGGCGTTTATTCATTTGGTCGTTTGACTTACGGTAGAACAGGACATATGCGTCACAATTAGACACTTGTTGTGAATCAACTGAAGTGACGTATTGGTCGTCAAACTCATACCAAATCTGGTTGTATTGGTTGAGAGCATAAGCCGTGTAATGACCCGAAGCTGCGGTTCCCAAATGACAAATCACTGCTACCAAGTCGTAAGTTGTGGTCAAATGGGTGTCCACTGAGTGCTCACAATCCACAGCCATATAAGAAGACATATCCAGTCCTATGGAAGAGTGTGTTAACAATGAATACAATGTTATTATCTTAGAATACCTTCCAATGGAAAGGAGACATGACTTGATATCTTTGATGAATACATGAGTTCGTGTCTAAACCTCTTGAGATGAACCGACAATATTTCGGGTAATTCTAAGACTTTTGAATATTTGATTCCATTCCGTAATTTCTTACACTTTTCACAGGAATACATATTATCGCCTCTGAGCTCATCCGCTGAAAAGAAAGCACTCAAACAATCCTGAAGAGTAACAGTGGGTCCCAGAATCCAAGCCATAAACCAGTCGATCCATTCCCAGAGCCAACTATACATTCCCGTCACGTTATCTTTGGTTAAGTCAATGAGTGAACTACTCATAGGGTGTGTCCCACAATTTGAAGACTGGTTGTGGAGGTGTTGCTGTTGTTGTCTTAACATAATAAGCTGTTCTCTGCTGGGAATGGGAAGCGATAAGTCCTGAAATGTCTCTCTTGTCGTCGAAACGTTATCACATTTAAGGCATTGAACGGAACTAAGTATTCTTCCGTCGAATATATCGCTTATAATACTTCTATAAGAAGTCACTCGAGTTCTGCACTTTTCGTTCGACAACTTTTTTGGACTCATTTGAGGCATTGATGTCACGGAAGGACTTCTTGCAGACTGTTCTCTACAATGAGTGGTGTGAGTGCAGTGACTGTCAGTGCAAACACTTTCATTGCATACGTTGTTTGAAATATTGGACATCGACTCAAACTGATTGCACGCATTCATCACTGGATTCATTGAATTCACTGACGATTCTATTGAAGAACCAATTGTTGGAACCGGCGATTGGTTTGTTGAGTGACTCACACCACAGACACCGCTCACACCACTCACATCATTGATATCCATTTGATTACTGGATTCGACTGTCATTTCTTCATTAGAAACAAGACATTCGTTTTCATCTTCTGCTTCAAAAGTACTTTTCTCGGAACTGAGGCCCGAATCACAGGTTTCGTAGTCAGCGTCGGAATCACTCTCGGAATCAGTGTTTCTATTATTGTTGGTTATGTTGTCCTCATTTGTGTCGATATATGTTTTATTTGTGTTATTAAGTGTTGAGAATCTTAAGCCATGAGCCAAACACTGGGTTTCACTGAAATGAGTTTCTTTGAGCTCTTCGTGTAACTGATCTAAAAAGCAGCGCAAAAACTCCTGAGCGTCCTGTTGTGTATATCCTCTGAAGAGTGGAAAAATAGATTTGATTCCGTGCGCTATACCCGTGGGAACGACATAAGAAGGGCGACGATTGTCCCAAATCTCTTTCATGAGTCGACAATAGCTTCGAGCGATTCCAGGCTTTCGGATAAATGAATGACAGTCTAACATAAATCGCGTCAATTGAGGACAATTAGAAAGCGATTGGAGGGCAGCGTTCATATAACAACTGTTCCCCAAATTCTGAAGACCAGTCAGTCCTCTCGGCTTAGAGTCCGGATCTGAATAACAATAAGTAAATAAATAAAACAATTGTCAAATACTATGAAAACAAACCGATGAGCACTTCTTCCTCATCAGTTGATTCTTCATCGGTGATGTCCGCCACATACACCTGATTGGCCAGAATAGGCTTCCTTTGGCTGTTTGTGTCCGTTGATTGGCTACAACTCAATGGTTCGGTGTCTATATTGTCGATAAAGATCTCAGTCTGACATTCATAGCACCAAATCCTGAATGTGGTTGAGTTCAAAGTCAAGCGATGGTTACGATTGAGTCGATAGTGTTGTGTCGAGTGATCGCTCTTTCCTTCACCGCAAGCGGTGAACAAATCACAAGAATCGGTGACACAAACCCAAAGGTTAGGACCATTTGATCCACACATTTGACAAGAGTTACGACTTATTATATCATCCAAAGAAAAGTTAGCCAATTGTGAGACATGACTACACGAACTCATTAATGGCATTAATGGCATCACTCCATTCACTTCCATCACATATACCCTGTATCTATCTTAATCTAATTGTGCATACTCATATACTCATTACTCTATTTGTTGTCTATGAGAACAACATTAAAGGTATACTAAAACTAAAACTTGTTTTAATCAATAACTGGTCGCTAATTATCATCGATTTTATCTCAATTCACCACAAATTATAAAATTATTGTTTATTTTTATTCAATGAATATTAGATTTTGTCTTCACATAAATGACGTCTCAATTCATTGTTTATATAATTTATAAATTAAATAAATAAGTGATAGTAAGTGACGTCTCTTCTCATTGTCTTAAGTATTGATATATTTGTATATTTGGTATATTTGGTCAGTTTGTGAGACAATGAGTTGTTTAAGAGCGCAAATCGGTCCGTCCATATTGAATGCAGACCTGTCCTCTTTGGCCGACCACTCAAAACGATTGATGAGTTCGGGCGCCGATTACTTACATTTAGATGTAATGGACGGCCATTTTGTTCCCAATTTGACTTTTGGTCACCCGATGGTCGCGTGTTTGCGTCGTGCGCTTCCTGTGGCGACATTTGACATGCATATGATGGTAAGCGAACCGCGCAAATGGATCGCACCCATGGCTGAGAGCGGTGCCAATCAATACACTTTCCATTTGGAAGCTCTCAGTACTAAAGACGAGACCAATGACTGCATTCGACTCATAAAAGAGGCACAAATGCGAGTCGGGTTAGCCATCAAACCCAACACTCCCGTCGAGTCTGTCATTCCTTTTGTTGAAGACGTCGATTGTGTTCTTATAATGACTGTTGAGCCCGGATTTGGTCAGACATCCATTTATTTTCACTCAATTATCACTTAATCACAACTGTATTGTTGTTTAGGCGGACAAAAGTTTATGTCTCAAATGATGACCAAGGTTCAAACTTTGCGCAACACTTTTCGCAATTTGGACATTGAAGTGGACGGAGGGGTCGGTCCCAACACTATCCAGGAATGTGCGGACGCCGGCGCCAATTGGATCGTTTCCGGCACTGCTATCATTGGTTCAGAAAATCCGCGTCAAGTCATGCAACTGATGAGGGATACCGTCAACGAAGCCATTCATAAAACACAATTAGAGCGTTGAAAACACCCTCCTTGGGAGGCAGTGCCCCCCAATTGGGGGTTAACACACAATTACCAAATAGTTTTAGGAAATTCTTATTTTTTATAATTAATAGTTATTTTCAATCAATTGTTTTATTCTTTACTCAAATTTTGAATAATTTTTTATCTCTTTTCAAATATTTTAATAAATGAATGACTCATTTGAAACGATAACCAATCGATGAATATTTAAAATATCGAATAATATGTAAAATGGGTTCGAATGGTAAACAAGTTTCTCCCCTCTCTTGTGTTGTGTAAACCAATACAGTCAGACCTTGAAATAAGAGAACACTATATAAGAGAATTTCGATATAAGAGACAGGATTTGCTTGCACCGGCCTTTCCTATGAATAGTATAATGTTTAAGATACTTGATATAAGAGAATTTGAAATAAGGGAATCCTCGCTATAAGGGACTCAAAATCGATGCACTCATAGAGTACGTAATACTTCGCTATAAGAGAAACACAATTTTTGTTTAAACTTTTATAAAAACTTTTTCATTTCGTTTCAAAATTTTATTTCAAACCAAAACAAAAAAATTATTTCAAATAAATTGTGTTTTAAGCGATTGTGAAGACATGGATATACCAGAAGAAGAACTCATTCGACTTAATGTTGCCATTATTGCTATCAATAAAATTAGAAAATACTTCATTAAATGCAATAGAAGTGAAAATATCGAAATATTGCCTTAAAACAATTAAAAATAACCGACTATTTGTATAATTAGGGTATAATTAATAATTTTAATGCTTTTAACATTATCTTGATATAAGAGAAATTCGATATAGGGGACAAAATTTGGTCGCACCGTTGATTCTCTTATATCGAGGTTAGACTGTATAACCCATGACTGCAATCCTATGCCTTCCCTCTCAACCGTCCGATCGATGTATGACTTAAGCATTTTTATGTTTCATTTGAATCTTAAAGAGTCTGACGAAGAGATGCCAAACAATTGTCACAATTATTGATAATAACTACAAAGCAGTTGTCATTCAGTCTTGTTGTGCATACAGTGAGTAAATAGTGTTCACAACAACCAAACTCTCAATTCAGTTAAGTTTCTCCCAATTTATTCAACTCTCAACCAAGATAACCATGGTCAGCCAAAAATTGGGTGAAAATTCTAGCTGGGTATTTTTGAAGATGACTTAAATAGGTGCAAAATAAATAGAAATGAAGGGGGTTTGAAGAAGGGGGTGCGGGCTATACCTGTAATGTTTTCCAAAATACCAGGGGTACTTTGGAAATTTTGGATCTTAGCCGATCGTATCCGGACAATACCCCCTGTGGCTATCCCTGGTCTAAATTGACAAATTGACATTGCACAATCTGTTTAATTTAACGCATAAATAGAACTGAATTGTAATAAATATTAAAGAATATGATTAATAATTAATTGACAATAAAACAGATTTTCCAAATATGCCAAGTTCATTTTGGGATTACTTTCTAATTTCATAAAAATTTAGCCAAAATTCAGTTCAATTTTCATAATTTTCTTCAGAATTTTGCATAATTTCTGACAAAATGACCATAACTTTTATAAGGAATAAAACTTGTGTTTGTTTATGCATTGCGCACATCAGCTGTCAGTTGACTACAAATGCATTGTTAGGGATGTTAGGGTTGGTCCACAAACTTGAACCTAATATATATATATACTCTTTATTGTCCTTATAATTACAATAATATTATCTATATTTGAATTGATTATTCAAATTATAAAGTTAACAAGGCAATATTATAAATAATTTAATAATAATTGGTTTAATAAAATTGATTTAAAATAATTGTTACGTAGTTTATGAATATAGCATTGAATATGAGTTTTTGTGAATGCGTTTACAGTGTATTGAAAGCCATTGAAATCCATTGCAGACTATGTTTTGTATGTTTTTAATACCAAGTATTGTGTCATTTGTGTCGACTCTATTGACGCCATTTTAGTGTTAAGACAAATACTTCGGAATCATTTAATTTTGTTTATTCGCCACTCAATTGATTTTACTTCGATTTGTGTTAACATTAATTAATTTGATTGAAACGAATTTGTGATCAAATAAATTGTATTTAAAATTTGAGTCAATTGTAAGACAAATATCAGTTGATATCAGTTTTGTGTTAAATGTTCGCAAATTGTGAGTAATTGTCGACAAAACGAATCCATTTCTTCGATCGACTCAACAGTTATTTCAACAAAAGTTGTGTCCAATTGTTTTCGATGGCGTCGAGTAGTGTGTCCTCAAGAAGTGAGTTCATTGTGGGCGCAAAGTATCGATTGGTCAGAAAGATTGGATCTGGATCCTTTGGAGACATCTATCTCGGTATTACCATTATGGTGAAGGAGCACCTTGCTCATTCTCATGATATTACTTGTCTCAGGTATTAATATAACGAATGGCGAAGAGGTTGGCGTCAAATTGGAGTCAATTAAGGCACGACATCCCCAACTGCTGTATGAGTCTAAACTGTACAAGCTCCTTCAGGGCGGAGTCGGTATTCCTCACATCAGATGGTATTCTAGACATAAGACACAAGACTTGTAACAAATGTAAAGCTTATGATTGATGTTTAGGTACGGCCAGGAAAGGGATTACAACGTTCTGGTAATGGATTTGTTGGGTCCGAGTCTTGAAGATCTGTTTAACTTCTGTTCGCGTCGGTTCACAATGAAGACGGTCCTAATGTTGGCCGACCAGATGATCGGCCGCATTGAGTTCGTCCACAACAAGAACTTCATTCATCGCGACATAAAACCGGATAACTTTCTTATGGGAATCGGAAGGCATTGCAATAAACTATTTCTAATTGATTTCGGATTAGCGAAGAAGTATAGAGACAATAGAACCCGACAACACATACCCTACAGAGAGGACAAGAACCTGACCGGAACTGCCCGCTACGCCTCCATTAATGCACATTTGGGTAGACATTATTGAATAGTCCTCTAATTATAACACATTTACTAATGGGTCGACTAATTGTTTAGGTATCGAACAGTCGCGTCGGGACGACATGGAATCGTTGGGTTATGTGTTGATGTACTTCAATCGGGGATCCCTTCCCTGGCAGGGACTCAAAGCCGCCACAAAGAAACAAAAATATGAAAAGATATCCGAGAAAAAGATGTCGACCCCTATAGAAGTGTTATGTAAGGGATATCCGGCAGAGTTTTCAATGTATCTCAACTACTGTCGAGGGTTACGTTTCGAGGAGGCGCCCGACTATATGTATTTAAGACAATTATTCCGGATTCTGTTCCGCACACTTAACCATCAGTACGATTACATATTTGATTGGACCATGCTGAAACAGAAGGCGGCCCAACAGTCTGCCGCCCAATCAGGCGGCTCTTCTCAGAACGTGACGGCCACCGGTGCCGCCGGCGCTCGTTAGCAGTAATGCCAACCAATTGAGCCCTTTCTCTGTTCCAATAGAACTGATTGACTCTAAGACTACACTTCTATTACATTATAATTACAATTATTATTAACTCTTATTATATATTAATTGGTGTTATATTCATGTCTTTTCAAAGGGTTGACTGCTTTCTGCGTCTGATCTCAGATCGCAAACACATTCAACCGATTAAAAGAGAAGCCATTATTTGAATCATAAGTCCAATCAAATAATGACTTAAAATATAAACATTAAAAAACATTAATTACTTTTTGTTCGAATAGTTGTTTCAATTGATATATAAATTACTTCTCTCTTCTGATAACTATTAATATTATTATTATTATTATTCCATTTAATTCTGATTTTCTATCAGTTAATAAGCATTTAATTGATATTATTTTTTAAATGTAATTATTTGAATGTAATCGCAATACATTGAAAACCATTAAAAAGATAACTAATTATAATTGTACCTTGCTCCATTCTTGCTCCTTTGAGTCACTCATCGCAACAATTAATGAGAAAATAATTTTATTTATGTATCAAATATTAGATGAGTTTATAAAATAACAGAAATATAAATGATTTTAAAATATAATATAATATATGATATAATATGTGAGCAAATAATTATTCAATGAATCAAATGTTTAACAGTTTTTCAAATAAGTATATAAATAGTTATCTTTTCCTATAAATTAATCTCCATTTTGGGACAAAAGCCAAAGGAATGCCACTCTTTTTGTCCTCTCTTTTCGAGTAATCAATTATTTTCGATTTAATCGATTAAATAGAATCCGAATTATGGAAAAAAGGCACAAATTGTTGAATGAATGAGAAAAGGAGTGATTTGTTTGACTCAATAGAAATCATTTTTCCTCGAATTTGTAGTATTGGAGAGAAGTGTGTTTTCCAATGAATTCCGAGATCGCGACCGATTCAGGGCTTGTCTTCGATCTACACATACATCAAATCGATTAGAAATCAAATATAGGCTAATGTATGGCTCATACCGTTTGGGTTAATGGCTCTTGGCTGTCTTTTGCGTTTTGGTTGTGGAAAAGCAGATCCTGTTTGAAGTGCTTCGAGAAGGCTGTCCATCACACCCTCCTGTTCTTTGGCAATGTTGTCCAGATTAACACATTTGGACTTACGTTCGAGTTTTTCTTTCTCTGCTTTTTCTTTGGCCTTTAGGGCTCTCCTCATCTTTTCTTCCGTTTCCCTCTTTTTTATGTTTTCATTCTTGGCTTCAATGAACTGATCCTTAAACGACTTGATATCGTTACAGAACTCATCCAATGTATACTTCTTGGGATCGAATGCATAATATCTGGAAATTTCTAAATAAAGTCTTTCCATTTTAGCGAACATTTGTTCCAAAAGTTGAAACTTGTCTTTTGCTTCGACCACAAAACTGGTCATAATTTGTCCAAATTTGTCCTCACTATTGATTGGCTTAAAATTCTTTAAATCTAATTCCAAATCTTTGATACTTTTTCGCATTGAGTTTAGATTTTTTTGGGTTTGTTCGGGTGATACTGAAGACAATTCAAAGACAATCTTTTAGTTTTCTATAATAATCATGAATTTAGAGTTTAAAGACAAACCTCTGGAGGCTTTGTCCACATGAATGATCTCTTCCCAAAAGTTGAGACAATTTGGATGTTTTTGTTCGACAATTTGAGCCAAAAAATGCAAAAGAGTTGTCTTATTGTCAGCCGCTTTGGTTGCACTCAGTTTTGGCAAAAAACTGATCTCAAATCCGATCGCCTGAGCATTCCTGGAACCGGCGTTCATGTAATTACCGATTGCAAGAACCAATTTGACAATCAAAGCAAATTTTGCGGATTTGCGGAGTTCCTCGCATGCAGTGGTGGCGTTCACTACATCTGGCTTTATATCCTGAACAGACTCTTGGAATTTCATTTTGAATGATATGGCATTCAGTCTTTTGACTAAACCTTTGATTGAACCCAACTGTAAAGAGAAGAGAGTTATCACTTGAGTTGAGTTGAGGTGACTTACAGTGAGCGCAAACTTTTCTGCTTCGTGTAAACTATCGATTTGATTGCGAGACTCATCTAATCTCAACAATTGGTCTTCTGGTGGAAGATTTCGAAGAATTTGTTGCAAAATCGTTTCACTCAAATCCTCTTCATTTACAGAAATTATATGATTTTTAAGTTCTTCGGCGGACATCTTAACTGATCCCAAAAGAATCACTGAACGAAACAATTTGTTAATTGAAGTCAAGTTAAGTTAAATTCAAATCAAAACGGACTCAAATTTTGTGCTGTTTTTGAGTCGAGTACTTTTAGTTCTTTTGTTTTTTTAAATGTGGTCAGTCTTTCATTATTATTTGACACTTCTTTATGGATCCGAGCCTTTGGATCAGATGAGAAGTATTGTGACAAAGAGTCGAACACATCTTCGCCCACAAATTGGTCGTCACTCTTGACTTCGATCCAAATGGAGTCCTCACATATTTTAGTCGGAGTCAACTAAAGTAAGTCCGAGTGAGTCAGTGGTGAGTCAGTGGTTAATCAGTGGTTAATCAGTGGTTAATCAGTAAATCATGTAATATGTGATACCTTTTTCCAATTTGGTTTCTTAAGCGGTGTTTTTGGTTCATATTTTTTGCGACTTATATCGTATGGAAACTCGGGTTGAGTTACAATCGGCCCAAACATAGGCAAACCGGGAGGAGGAGGAGGGCCACCCATTCCGGGCAATGGTGGTGGTGGTGGAGGACCTCCACCTGGCATTGGAGGTGGAGGGGGTGGCGGCGGCATCCCTCCACCTGAAAAAGGAGGTAAAGGGGGTGGCGGAGGTATTGAGCCACCCATTGGTGGAAGAGGAGGTGGAGGTGGAATATTGGAGGCATTGGGTAAAGGAGGGGGTATGGGAGGTATGTTTTGATTTAATTTGGTTTTGGAACTATTGGTTGGACTATCGAGTTGTATGAGTCTGTTCTGCAACTGTTGCAGTTTGGCCTCCGCCTCCTCTTTGGCGGTCAGCGCTTCCTCTAGTTTTTTGTTGAGTTCTAAACTAATTTTCTGATCTTCTTCTTTGGATCGCTCGACGATATGGTCGATGACATAATCGACTTCTATTTTGAAACGCTTTGTATGTCTGAAGTCAGGGTCGACGCCATTCCGATGCAAAACGATTTGTGAAACGCATTCTTCTATCAGTCGATAATACGCCGGACTTTTATCACAAAACATGTAATTAATTATTAGTTTCTCTTAAGACAAGTCATACCGGGAATAGACATCATCTCTAACCAGAAGTAAGTGTTGGAATATCGAAAGCAAATGACTCTCAGAGGGAGTGTTGCGGACAGTGTTTCGGATAAGATTAGAGCACTCGTCGATGTCATCCAATTCGAAGCGAATGTTGTCATATCTTTGCGTCAATTCCTCAAAGTCTTCGTCCTTTGCATTATTGAAGACATTAATCATATCAAGCAATTTGTCGTTTGGAGTCTTAGTTTGTGTTGTCTTCTGATTCAAGTCTTCGGAATCATTGTTTTGCTGAAGAAGAGGCAAAAGAGAGTCCTCCCAAATATCATAGAAACCCGTCCGGAAGAACTCATTGCGCAAATGGAGTCTGAAGTCAAGGTCTTCATTGTTTGTGATGAGAGCATTGATGAGTTGCATCAGAGCTAGTCTTAGCCCAACATTTGACCTCTCATTCATTCCCTCAATAATAGGTGCGAACCGATCCTCCTTTGAGTTAAGCTCAGCACAAATGGTGATCGCCTCAAGCACTTTGTCGTGACCATTGATCCCATCCTTGTTTACCAAACACACCGCCGCCAACAGCTCTGCCACTTCACACATGAGCGTGGACAATTGCGCGGACAAAGAACGGGCCAGTATTGTAAGCGCTTCCTTGTGCTCAAACACTTGGTTGAAACCAGCCTTCAATCAGAATAATAATGATAATAAATAACAACAATTGTCTCATTTGTGGTAATAATTACGGTATTGTTCATAAAAGCCTTAAGACATTTGATGCACTCGTGCTGTACTTTAATGGTTTGCCTGATATATGAGTGAGTCGTTTGCGAGTCATAACAATTGTTTAAAATCGAGAGAATACAAGTGAGTCCTTGGTTTTGTCCGAATTGTTTGACCCAGGACACCGGCTTATTTGTCAGTTCTATTCGAAGTGATTCTATGGTTCGGTAGAGTTTGTCGCTATTAATGTCTGCACTGTTCTCCTCGAAGAACTTGACGTAATCGGTGGGAGTGACAAATCTGGATCTGTTGTTATTTAGCTTTTGTTTGTAATGTTGGGCTAACATTGTCTTCTTGGCCTCCATTCGACTCTCACGCAAAGGATTCTTCTTCTCTTCACTTAAGTTCATGTCGTCGAGCATTGACTCGAACTGACTGTTAATGTCGTCGTCAGTCAATTGATCCAAATTTGGTAAAGAGAGTTGTCTCTCATCGGGAGTCAGCACTTGAGGATCGTATGAATTGGCCAACTCTTCACTATTAGGTCGACTCAAATTGTAGTGCAAATCCATCTTTGGATTCGGCATCAGATGAGATGAATGAGTGGTCAGTCCGTAGTTGAGGTCAGAACCGAAATTGTTTGGATTGTTTGCATTCTTGTGCTTTGATTTACTAAAAACAGTTCCAACACTTCCTGTCAACACATCCTATTGGGTGACAAAACCAGTTGTCATTAAATCAAAAAGTTGTCAATCAATTCAAACTAATATTTCTAATCTTATTATTAAATACCATTCAATATAATTAAATACAATTAATTAAAATTAATTTTATTAAATACTCACGAATTTGTTTTTCTTGTTTTTCTTCTCTTTATTTTTATCAGACATTTCAGAGCAAAACTCAAAACTAATTACAAAATCATAAAATTTAATGAAAAACAATCGATGAAAACACAAAACTATAGCTTAAAAATTATTTCATTTAATTAATTAAATATTAGTTTAAAAAACAAATCAAATAAATTATAATTAAAATAAATTTACGATTAATTGATGTTTTATTTTTGTGACATCCTTTTCAACTTCACACAAATGATGTCAAACTTATTTGTGGGAAGGGCTCAATCACCAGATTCACCTATTTCATTTAAATCAATTTCAAACTATTTCAATCTTGTTAATAATTTATTAATAATAAATCAATTTAATGCTCATTAAGTCAAACGATGTATAAACAAATAATTTAAATGTTATTATCAGACATTCAATAATAATAATAATAATTGTCATAAAATTTAATTGTATTTAAAAAGCAATAAAAATGAGTCATTTCTATTAAAAATCAAATTATAAGTTGATTATAGAGATAATTGAAGTTGTAAGTAGGTAATTATCATGATGAAACTAATTTTGGTAATTATACTGGATGTTTATTAAGAAGTGTCGGGTAGGGTCTCAAGTGGTCTCATTGGGGGTCACGAAGTGCTTACAAACCCTTTTAAAAAATGACGTATTGTTTGAATGACGTGTAATGCCATTCATCAGAGATATTGTGATATAAAGTGATTTAATTGAATCAAAATTAAAGTGATTTACAAATATATGAATTGATTTGTTATTTGGTATAGAATTGTGACAATTGTTGTATGAATGGCGGGATCAGCTTTGCGTCGGTTAATGGCTGAATACAAGCAGTTGACTCTAAACCCTCCCGAAGGCATAATCGCGGGTCCAATAGATGAGGAAAACTTCTTCGAATGGGAAGCCTTAATAACAGGTCCAGAGGGCACCTGCTTTGAAGGCGGAGTATTCACGGCTCGGCTCACATTTCCCAACGACTATCCACTATCGCCACCAAAAATGCAGTTCACTTCAGATATGTTTCACCCGAATATATATTCTGACGGAAGGGTTTGTATATCAATACTTCACGCGCCAGGAGATGACCCCATGGGGTATGAGTCCAGTGCTGAGCGATGGTCACCCGTTCAGAGCGTTGAAAAAGTATTACTTTCTGTGGTCTCGATGTTAGCCGAACCCAACGACGAGAGCGGTGCTAATGTGGACGCCGCCAAAATGTGGCGCTCAGACAGACATCAATTCTATAAAATCGCCGACAAATTAGTCCGAAAGTCGTTAGCAATCAATTGATTTACAATTCACTCAAAACAACCATTTATTTGAATCTAAAACATTTCAAACGTTTATAAAAAAAATTTGTATAATATTTAAATTGAGTTATGATTTGAACGTCTCTTTCAAATAAAGTTAATTCAATTGATTTAAAGTTTAAACATTTATTGATTGCATGGATGACCACCAAAAACCCTCACTTTCCTAGGGAGGGGTCGTAGAGAGGGGTTTACTGGATTTCTACCGAAAAAAACAGCCACTCCATAGAGTCCCATGTTAAACTTTCTCCATCTAGGGTGGGGTCAAACCTCACATTTAGAGGGGTGTCAACGGTGGTGACCCTCCCTATGGTTACCTCTGGTTGAGTGCATTTACAGAGAATCAGATGTCCTGACAATTACTGAGTATAACTATTAGTGTCTTTATATGTGTTATGTCTTAACAATAACTTTTAGGACACCCTTTAGGATGAGTTATGAGAAGATGATGTTAACATGGACAAATCATGATGTTAACTTGAACAAATCTATAGCTAAATTTAGGGTAAATTTAAAAATGATTTGATCTTCACATCAATCGATTAGATGTCGATCTAAATGTCTATTTGTGTGAACTTTTGTTTTGCTCATTGAAAGTAAGGACAACTTAAATGAGTGGGTCGTCTCTAATGGCATATATAGTGAGTATATACTGAATGCTCTACTAATTTGTGGATTCCTTTGAAGGATAGGCTCATATGTTGTGCCATATATAGGATTAGCCATAAAAGTAAAATATAGTAAAATATAGTAATATATAGTAATATACAGTAATACAGAGTTTTCTCTTAATTTGTTATTTGGTTTTCGAGTACTTCAGTGAAATTGGGATCAATTGAGACAAATGGACGACATATTCAATTGGTGTAGAGATGGCAACGCATTTCAAGTGCGGGTATGGCTCGACGACACTACCCATGATATGAACCAGGGGTGAGACCATCTTCATTCAAGATAACAAAGTATGTTATCTAACAAAGTATCTGTTAATAACAGGGATGACCACGGATTTAGTCCTCTTCATTGGTCGTCATTTGCGGGTCGTATTGGAATCGTTGAAATGTTGATCTCAAAGGGCGCCCGAATTAACGCCACGAATATGGGCGACGACACGGCTCTACATTTGGCGGCCGCCCACTCCCACAAAGATGTAGTCCATCAACTTCTTAAACATAAGGCAGATATCAATGCAGTAAATGAACATGGTAATACACCACTTCATTATGCTTGTTTCTGGGGATATCAACAAATCGCAGAGGAATTAATCACTTCGGGAGCTCTGGTCAACATTAGCAACAAATATGGCGAAACTCCTTTAGACAAATGCAAGGGTCAAATGCAACAGAAATTGCATGAGTTGGCCGACAAAATGGGTCAGGACGTGACCAAAAAGATCCCATACAAAGACCAGTCGTGGTTGGGCACAAAGTCGCGCTCTCGTGACGCCACTCTCTCCCGTTATTCGGGTCTGAGTCTCAATGAATTGCATTTACAGCACAAAATATCTTCGAGTCCTTCAGGAGAGACGTGGAGAGGTGTTTGGCAGAGGAATGGCAGTGAAATTTGCGCTAAATTTTTGGGCGTTGGCGGAGAAATGGCCCCAAGAATTCCCCGCGACTTTTCAGAAGAATATCCTCGACTCAGAATCTTTTCGCACCCAAACGTTCTGCCAGTCATCGGATGCGTTAATTCACCGCCAAATCTAGTTGTGGTCAACCAAAACATGCAATACGGAAGTCTTTATCAGGTCTTACACGAAGGCACAGGTATTGTCGTCGACTCACATAAGGCATTGAAGTTTGCTATCGATATCGCTCGAGGAATGGCTTTCCTCCACACTCTTAATCCTTTGATTCCTCGCCTCTATCTCTCATCAAAGCACGTCATGGTATGTATTAGCACATAAACTACCATGGTATAATAATGGACATATTGTTCAGATCGACGAAGACTTGACGGCGCGAATAAATATGGCGGACGCAAAGTTCTCGTTTCAAGAACGCAACAAGGTTTATAATCCAGCATGGATGGCACCCGAGGCCCTTCAGAAGAAGCACACAGACATCAATGTCAAAGCAGCTGATATGTGGTCCTTTGCTATTCTGCTCTGGGAGTTGTCCACACGACAGGTCCCTTTTGCAGACCTCTCGCCGATGGAAATCGGAATGAAAGTTGCTTTGGAGGCACTCAGAGTCAGTATTCCTCCGGGTGTCTCACCACATATGACCAGGTTGATCCGCATTTGCATGAATGAAGAGCCAGGAAAGAGACCCACTTTCGATCAGGTCATACCTATCTTAGACAAAATGAAACAATCATAGAGTGATGGAGTGATAGTCAATACCACTCAATACTAACATTTATTGATAAGAATATCATTTATTAATTGTATTAAACATTAAAATAATAATCAAAAGTTGAGAGCATTCATAGAGCGGTCGATGATATGTCGGCCCCACTTCTCATAAAGAGCTCCATTTTGTAAGAATTGTTGACTCAGTTCTCTATAAGTGATGGCAATTCTTCTATCGATTATGTCTTCCGTTTGAATCGAGTGCTCGTATTTGAAACGGGATTCGTCTGAGAGTATGAGAAGCGCTCGTTTGGGAACCACAACACGTATTCGATATTTGTCTTTACCATCAGATGTCTGTTCCGGCGGTAAAACCAGATTTAAAACAGTGTCCGACAAGAGGTTAACAGTGATGAGTCGGTTGCCCCAGATCCATTTGTCATCAAAATGAGGATCGATTGACGAACCTCTCAATGAGTTGTAATCCAAGTGACAAACTTCTACTGCAATGAAGTCTTTGAGAAGACAATTATCATTCAATTGTTCTCTCAATTGTTCCAATAGTTGTATATCAAACTGAGGTAAACCATTGAAATGAAGCAAGTTCACTTTCTCTTTCTTGAAGTTTACTTTTGGGCCGAAGTCTTGTTTTCTTCGACCGGACTGAGAGTCAATCCATTCAATTGAATCAATTTTTTGAATTAAATCTAATTCTTGGTTAACATCAATGACATCCTCTTTAATAAATATGCCCTCAATTTGTATGAAGTGTTTCCACTGAATGTAACACTTATTGTCGTTATTCTCATGACTTGAATGAGAACTCAATTCTTCTTTAAATGCTTTGTCTCCACATTTACTGCAAAACAAATAATTTACAACATTTTCATCATTTTGTTTGACTTTATTTGGTTTACAAACAGCACAACACCGAACACCAGTACAGACACAACTCTTCATTATTATTATTATTATTATTATTATTAGATTTCGTCTACAAATTCACACATAAGAGCATCCAATTTATAGCAATTGTCGTCCAAATCGTAAATTTGACGATTGTTTGACTCACTGTTGGTATAAATTGTCGATTCGTTTGTCAATTGTGTGTCACTTGACTTGTGTTGGATATCAATGGATGGACTGATTGTCTGTTCAGTGATTGAATTGATAGCAGTTGTCATCAAATCATTAACTCTTTCTATTTGTTTGTTAAGTCTTGCGGTCGTCTCAAAGCGCTGTCGTTTCTGTGATTGCATGAGAACACGGATAGACTCTCTCGCCTGATGTGGACGCAACTCATTTATCAAATGATGCATCTGTTGGACCAAACATTCATATTACCATGCTCATCTTAATAACCATAACAACACATCTCATCAATGGTTGTCTCAAATATCTGTTCACTCATTACGTTACCAATAATTACGTTACAAATAATTATTATTATTTAAATATTTATTATAACTATTGTTATTACTATTTTTAATACTAATATCTTATTAACTGCTATTAACTACCATTAACTGCTATTAATTAATAATAATAATAAACGATTAAACCATTGATGAGATGTATTGTATTGAATGAGTAATGATTTGATACCGTAATGAAGAGAAGTTGAATGTCATTACACTTTTCTTCGCGTTTATTAGTGTCGGGACAACGAACCAAGACGTCTAAGATGTCCAAGAAGTTCACTAAAATGGAAGCATTGATTTTCTTCAGTTCTCTTCTGTGGTCGTATTCGCGAGGATATAGTCTTCTGAGTCCTTGAGATTCAAGAGAACGTATAATGTGGTCATCGATGGCTATGGTTTGGCCGAACATAGAGTACTGTCCGTCAGTAATGGGTTTGGGAGGACCTGGACATAAGTGGTTCGTTAGGTTCTCTTCAGTCAATACATTTATGTAACGCATTGGAGGCAAAGGAAACACCGAAGACGTGGTCACAGATTGTAATGATTCCGAAGCCATTGAATCCAATATTTTATACAAAACTTAATTTAAAGTTTAAAACAAATTAATTTCAAACAATTTGTCGATTATTTACTTATAATTCAGTTATTATTTCACTTCAAATAACAATAAATAAATATTTGAGTTCAAAATATCCAAGAAAAGAGTCATCTAATTGTTGTTTGGCTCTAATATAAAAAGTACCAAAAAAACGAGTTAATCGCAAACAATTAAATCCCTTTTATGATAGCTATGGCCTGACATTATTTCTAATTATTGGTCCTTTTTCTTGCATCTAATTTCAAGTGAGTATAAAATTTCCATAAATTACGTTCGTATTGAAATATTTTTATTTTTTGAAATAATCTTAAAAATTAAAATTATGTAAAGAAGAATTCCAGGATCTTTCTATTCTTGCACCAGGCAATTTATATATATAATTGATAGATCACATTGAGGTGAACTCAAAAATAATTTTCATGTTTACCCGATACATAACATCAAAGTCCAAGTAACTTGTGAATGGTCCATTTTGCATTGGAATATTGCCAATTTATATTATAATGGGTATTGATTGATAAATTAATATGAATGTTCCATATGATTGGAACACACAATCATTTGTCACTATATTTTACGAATAACTTTATTGTTAGTAAAGAATTTAGAGAATTATCCAACTATTGTACAAATATTTGAATAATAAGTTTTATTTAATTTTACAAAATATAGAATTATATAATATTGAAAATAATAACAAATTTTATTAATAATAAGTAAAACTTGAGATTAATTATTGAAATCATATATATTTGAGAGTATTATAAATGCATTGAAAATAAAATCTTATCTCTGATTAATCAGTGATTACTAAAAACCATAAGAAATAACATTTTTTAGTCAATTGAGAACAGATTTTTTAAAACAAAACCAAAATAGAATAAGTGAGCAAGGTTACAAATAAAACACATAATTTAAGTCTTAATATTTGAACGTAATTCCAATCAATAATTATATATTTAGTTGTTTTTAAATTTCAAATTATATGACATTTGATTCGTTATTAAACAAAAATTGTTTAGATTTGAGATTAGATGCGAAACGATTTAATCACTTAAAGCCTCCAAACATCGCCAAAACCTCCTTATTTTGATCTAACTTTTAAATTAACCCTGGGGGTTATCAAGTGGGGTTACCAAGTGGGGTTACCAAGTGGAGGGCTCACATTAGTCGGAAAATTTTGAAATGTGACCCTCTCTATAGATGGAGAAAAAATGTGTCCGCTAGGGAAGGCCTAAGGACCCTCTCCCCTAAGGCCTTTCTCGTGGTAACCCCGGGTTAACACCAAATAATATATAATAAATGGTTAATTAGAGGACAGACCACTAAATCCAGAGTTAATGAAATTACATTGAATTAAATATTGGAAAAATGGCACCGATTTTAGTATTTGTTATAACTTATAAAACTATTATTATTATTATTAAAGCCTAACAATAAAAACGAGTGATTTATAGTTAAATGCATTATTAGACAAATTTTGGTTATCACTAACTGACCACAGATTCACAAAAGACTGACCACTACTCTAGAGTCTAGACTATTGAAAGTTGATCAGAGATTATAAGTGAGACATAACTATAAAGTAACATGTTCATTTGTTCATTTTATAGATGTGTAACTAATCAGACAATCGGTTAATTTGGTTCAAAATGAGTCCACAATTAAACTAAATATTTGGACAATATTTTAGAAAATTTATCAAAAGTATAAACAAATTGAAGAATCAGTTATTTGTGGTAATAATAATCTCAATCTATTCTCAAAAATGGACTCTTTTCTAGTCTTTTGTCGTTTTTGGAACATTTGATCAAAAATTAATCAAATTATTAAAAAAAAGTGAAATTAAAGGAAATAATAGTAAAACGGATTAAAGTATTTGTGTCTTAGAGTTAACGACGACAACAACAGCAACAGATGCACGACAACAATGCCATCAAAGCCAAGACAATGGCTGCGAAGATAGCTATTTGTGTTATTGTTATACAAGAAATAAATCCGTAATCAATGCAATCGTCTGAAGTGATTCCTCTGTTAAGTGTCTTAAGGAACGATTTGGCCACAGATTCTCCGTCTTCTCCGCACTCTTTCTCTGATATCTTCAGAACACATGACTGGAGCTGAAGATATGCGCAGCAAATCGCCTGATAGTAATAATAATCATCAAGGTATCATCAAGGTAATCATCATGGTAATTATTCTTATGGTAATAATAATGACAATAAAATCAATTATTCGAAAATACCTTAGAATTAGTTTCATCTTTGGGTCGATTTTCAAGTTCTTGATTGAAATCATCAAGACAATCAGAGCTCAATTTGGGGGTCACTGTAAGGAGGCATGCCCCTCCAGACACACTCTTGAACCAATCCTGGCATTGGACGGAGTATATGCTACAAACCAATACTAATAAGAGGACCAAGTTACACTTCATTTTGTTCTTTGATTTACTAATATTATTACAACTAATGATCACAAAAATGATACCAAAACTAATGGATTTAATTTTAGAAGTGATTCATACAAACAAAGCAAATGAATGTCATTTGAGTCACGTGATGTCTCTCACTAATACCATGTGTCCAAAACCCAAACAAACTATTTTTTAGTGTGAATATAAAATTTGTATCAAGCATACATTGTTGTTTGGCTTTTATATATGGTTTGAAAGTTTTAACTAGATTAGTCAATCAAATCGTTAATTCTAATATATTATGCATATTATATACATATTATATAATATTATATTATTTTACATTTTCACAGAATATGTATCTCTGGGTTTTGGACACTTCATACTAGCAGTTGATTACAACAATAAAAACATTGTGTAATAAATGAAAATGTTTTTCATCTTTATTAAGAATTAGCAACAATGTACAATTGATTCTACAATGTACATGGTATAATTATTGTTAAATTATTATTAAATGTTTTAGTATTTGTTTTACATAAAATTTATAGCCATTTAATGACAATATTATTAATAAATATATTAATTATTTTAAATTAAAATAATAAGTATTTTGTTTTAAAATTATCAATAATTCAATTGATTTGCGTTTTATTGTTAAAAATGAATGAAAGAGATTTGTTTTCAAACCAACAATTGATCTTGGAACAATATTTTCGATTACTCTCTTGTTTTTTATGGGAAA
>JAQGCR010000002.1:0-18858 GCA_034699895.1 Chamobates voigtsi
GAACGAAGTCCCCCTTGCTTTAATGCCCTGGTGAGCCCCTCCACTGCTTCAGCAGTGAAGGGTCACACAGGGGAGGGAAACGAAGTCCCCCAGCCTTAATGCCCTGGTGACCCCCTCCACTGCTTCAACAGTGAAGGGGTCCCACAGGGGAGGAAAACTAAGTCCCCCTGCCTTGATACCCTGGTGAGCCCCTCCACTGCTTCAACAGTGAATGGGTCTCACAGGGGAGGGAAACGAAGTCATCTTTTTGTCTTTATGTCCTGGTGAGTTCCTACGCTCGAATACAGATCTTATCAATAGATGGCATAATAAACCAATCTCATTTGCGCATGTCTAAGATAATCAGACAACAGTTTTATTCAACCAGATATTCAATATCAATCAGAGTGTTCCTGAGATAAGTTGTGATTTCATACATTGTCTACTGAGTGCGAAATGGGAAAAGATTTTCAAAACGGTTTGAAATTCAGAGATAACATCTATGTGGATTGCTGTCCGTGTTATTACTGTAAGGAAATAATTCAAAGTGCTTTGACTTTCCAACACTTGCGAATTTGCTACAAGAGAAAAACTATTGAGTCTGTGGACATGGATATTCATCAGAAAAGACTCGAAATCTGTCTCTACCTGTTCAAATTTGTACCTGAATTTAAAGAGTATTTGGATGAACATCAGTATTTCTTATCTAAAGGAATAAATTTATCCACTGATCAAGAATTGATTAAGTTTACTCTGGATGTATATCGAATCATCAGAGACATGAAAGTTAAACAGTGTTCTGATGCGAATTTTGTACCATTGGATATTTTGGAGGAATACTTTTTTGCTTTAATGATGCAAATCCCATGCGAAGAAGTAGTCATCATTGGCGATGTCCACCATTTGCTCATAGAATTGGGTCCTCTGAATTGGATCAATAATAAAAGATGCGAAATTTGGGCGACTCAGACCGATGACGTATCTGATGGAGGGTTTATATGAAAATTTGTTTGTAGATGGCATTGTTTTTTAAATTTTTCGATGTATATTAAAATTTTCTCAATTAAAAATTGAATAAAAAATAATTCAAATTCATTTGGAGTATATTTACTTGAAAATTTATGAGAAATAAATCAGTTTTAGTTTTAATTCAGACCAAATTAGTTGTTTCCAAAATGGGGAAATTATTTCTCAATTGTCTTAAGTTTAAGGAAAATAATTATGTGGACACTAATTTGTGTTACTTCTGTTCTGAAATAATACACCGTGCTCTAACTTTTCAACATTTGCGAGTGTGTGAGAAAAGGAGATCAATCGATTTTAAAAATATGGACAAGCATATAGACATCAAAAGAATAAAGGATATGCAAAGAATGGAGTTATGTCTTTATATGTTTAAATATGTTCCAGAAATTGAAAAATATAACAACGAACGACAATATTTATTATCCAAAGGAATAGACCTGTCCACTGACGAAGAACTGATTAAATTCACTGTGATAATATACCAATTTATAAAAAAAGTTAAATTGAAATTATATTGGGAAAATTATATTAGTTGTTTGGATTATTTTGGAGATTATTTTTTAAATGTATTACATCAAATTCAATGTGAAAATGTGGTAATACTCGATGATGTCATTGATCTCGTTCACGATGCTGACGGCGGATCGCAATTTCTTGATACTAATGAGTGTGAAGAGTATGCATCAATAAAGCCTTATTATTCTGAAGATGGAAAATACGATAACGATGACTATGATGATGACTAATATCATATTATTTATAAACTAATACTTGATTTAATCCCTCCCAATATAAACGCCCATTTTAAAGTATAAATATAAATTGTGAAGCTCAAATGTTTAAACATTCATTCGACATGGAGTTTCAGTATCGACAAGTTTATGAGAAGAAAATCTCTGACTCTTTAATACTTGGGAAAAAAATTTCTAAATCTGTGAATTTGATCATCGGTTCTAAAGTAACAAAAAGTCCAAACACGAGTTTCAGTTTCAATAGACTTGAAATTCGTTCCACTCTCAATGGAAATCCATCAATTGGAGTTTCACTAAGCCTTGGAGATTTCGAATGGTTTTGCGACTGTTTTAATAATAATAAACAGAACTCGGTCCATGCCGGAAAAAAAATATTGATCTTCAATGACATGTGTGATACCAGTGTATCTGTCTGTTCTGTCGATTCTGATAGAATTTTTGGTGTGATCCTCTTGAAATCAGAAGCAGAAAAAATGATCCAAGATTCAGATTTTTATATATTTTTTCTGAAGAATCAAAACTTATCAAACGATATGCTCACCGATTTAACAAAAAATTTATTCATTTATATTTTGTTCTTGCAAAATCCAATTGAACAAAATGATCAGATTGGATTAAATTATATAAAATTCGCTTTATTGAAATCAGAATTCGAAATTGAGTTGATGCATATGTTTGATAAATTGATGGCTTTTTTCAACGTGAAACCAGCAGAGAGAATTGTCCAAATCACCAAAACGATTCCGGATCTCAAACTCGATTTACACGAAACACTGCGCATGGCTCTCGAATACAAGGATGGAGGCGTGACCAAGAAAGCCTTCGATATTATATTCAACTAACCTATTTATATTCCTATATTTAAAAATTATTTAACCATTCGAGTATTTGTAACCATGGACTCGAAACCGTTTAATATTCATTTCGAGATTGTTAATGAAAAAGTCCAAAGGAGTCGAAAATTTAATACTCTAGGACGTATGTTAACCTTACATTTATATTATGATTTACCCAATAAAAGTATTAATCTAATTGATGTGTTTGATTCAATATCAATAACTTTTGATAAGATTTTTGCTACTGTGCTTATGGATATACCAGAAAATGATTATATAAGGATATCTCTAAGGAATCAAGAACTCGAAAACGAGGTATTTCTGCCTTTTCGTCGTAGAAAAGAATTTAATTTTGATTTAGTACTAAATGAAATTGTGAAAATCAGTCAAAGTAAAAAGGAGTTTTTACTAAATGGTCTTTTAGAACTTGACATTGTTTCTGTATCAGAACCAAAGATTGGGGGTTCAACTTTTATTAATTTCGAGAAATGGCAAAAGAAATCAAATAAATTAGTGCAGATCAAAGGTGATGGACTCTGTCTTCCGAGATCAATAGTTGTATCGAAAGCCCATGTTGATAATATCAGAGGTAATAAATGGAGACAAATTCGTGAGGACACTAAAAACATACAAACAAAACTTGCTATTGATTTATGTGAGAAATGTGAAATCGAAATAAATAACATCGGTTTGAGTTATAATTGTTTTCAAAAATTTCAAAACTTTCTCACTGATTACCAATTAATTGTTGTGAGTCCTCCAAAATTAATTGTATATTCTGGACCTTATAATGAAAAACAAATATATGTTCAAATACTTAATGGACATTGTAATAGTCTTTTATCGATCAAAGCATTTTTACGATGTAATTTCTTTTGTAAAATATGCTTGAAACCATATTCTACATTGACTGGACATAGATGTGTAAATATATGTAAACATTGCTTTGCTTTACCACCTTGTATTGAAGTTCAAAAGATAAATTGTGAAAAATGCAATAGGTATTTTCTCAATGAAAAATGCTTTAAAAATCATAAAACTAATAACATCTGTTCTCAATACAAATACTGTAAAACATGTAAAAAGTTGTACAGAGGAAAAAGTCATACTTGTAATTTAAGAAAATGTAATGTTTGTCGTCAATTAGTTTCAATAAGTTATCACGATTGTTTTATTCCTAAATGTAAATTGGATGAAATTGAGCAACAAGATCAAATACCTAAAGTCTATGTTGTTTATGATTTGGAATCAATAGTTGATGACGATTTCAAACATGTTCCAAATACATTGTGTTCACAAACTTGTTGTGATTTATGTGATTACGATTTCGTAACAAATGATTTCAAATCACAATATTGTGAATTTTGTCAGTTTGATATTAACCGATTCAGTGGGTTTGATTGTGTCGAGAAATTTGTTAAATATTTATTCGAAGATCTTAATTCACGATTAGATGAAAGAAGAAAACGGATGAAACTAAAATCGCCAATACAAATCCTGTGTATAGCTCATTATTGTAAGGCCTACGATTTGCAATTCATTAATAATTATTGTTTGAATAATAACTATATCATAAAGAATCAGTTACGCAGAGGTAATAAAATTCTATCAATGAATATTAAACACGTGAAATTCATCGACTCACATAATTTCCTTCCAATGGCTTTGAAACATCTCCCCAAAGCATTTGGAATAAAGGAATTAGCAAAAGGATATTTTCCTCACAAGTATAATAAACCAATAAATTTTAATTCTGTTTTAAATACTCTTCCTGATATTAGTTTTTACGAACCGAAATATATGGCTGAAAAGGAAAGAAATGATTTCCAAGAATGGTATGAAATGAATAAGAATAATCCTTTCGATTTTAATAAAGAAATAATGGAATATTGTTTTTTAGATGTAATTATTTTAACAAGGTGTGTAATGAGTTTTAGATTATTATGGAAATCAATATTCTCAATAGATATTTTTACAAGAAATATTTCTCTTGCACAGTCGGTGATGGAAGTATACAAAACCAAATTCATGCCATTAAATACGATTGCAAAGATAACTGATAATATCTATGAACGAAAACGCAAACAATCATTTATAGCAAATATTTGGCTCGATTTGTTACAAGAATCAAGAGAATTTGAAATTTTGCGTGAATTTAAACTGTATAGTTATTTTGTGGATGGATTCATTGCTCAAACTAAAGACATATTTGAATTTCAGGGCTGTTTATTTCATGGTTGTTTAAAATGTTTTCCACAAAATAAATATCCTATATTCAATCCTTTGAATGGTTTATCATTTCAAGAAATAAGAAAACAAAATGATGAAAAAGAGAATTTTCTAATTCGAAAAGGATTTAAGATTACTAAAATATTTGAATGCGAATTCAATTTATTGAAAAAACACGATTCAAATGTTAAATTATTCATTGATTCTAGATTACGTAATTATAAAAGTTTAAAATCCTTCCCTTCTTTAGATCCAAAAGAAGGATTTTTTGGAGGCAGAACAAATGTAGCCAATTTATACCATTGTTGTGAAGAAAACGAAAAGATATACTATTTTGATTTTTGTTCACTTTATCCTTTTGTATGCAAATCAAAGTGTTACCCAAAAAAACATCCAAAAAGAATAAATTATTTTGAAACTCTCGATATCGATAATTATAATGGACTTATTTATTGTATTGTATTACCACCTCAAAATCTATATTTTCCAGTATTACCTTTATCAATTAGAAACAAATTAATTTTTTGTTTATGTTTCACATGTGCTACAAATAATATAAATAATTGTGATCATTCTGAAGAAGAAAGAGTGTTAATAGGGGTATGGTCTACTCCTGAGTTACAGCTATCATTGAAATATGGATATAAAATTAAAAAATTAATTGAAGTTTGGGATTTTGAAATGAGTGAACAAGGTGAATTATTTGGTGATTTCATCAATAGTTGTGTCAAGGGAAAAGTCCAAGCAAGTGGTTGGCCATCTGTTGATATGAATGAAAACGAAAAAAATGATTTTATTAAAAATTATTATATTAATGAAAAAATATCACTAGATAAAAACTCAATTGAAGATAATCCAGCCAAAAGAAGTATATTTAAACTTGCAGTCAACTCCTTCTGGGGCAAGTTTGCACAAAACAGTTCCAAATTGATGAAGAATGAATTATTTTTCGAACCCGAGTTATTTTTCAAATTAATTTCTGATGAAACAATAGAAATTTTCGATTGTTTTCTCGTCGGTGAACACGCCATTCAAGTCAAATATAAAAAAAAGCAAGAACTCAGAGAAGATTGTCTCAATACAAACGTAGTTATTGCCTCATTTGTTACCAGTTATGCCAGAATTGAACTTTATAAAATTATGGCACAATTGGGAGAGAGATGCATGTATTTCGATACTGACTCTGTTATTTTCAGAGCTAAACCAATGGAATATGTTCCACCAACGGGCCAATTTTTAGGACAACTTACAAACGAATTGAATACAAAAAACGAACCTGACTCTTACATAACAAAATTTGTAAGCTGTGGACCAAAAACCTATGCTTATGATATTTTCAAACCGAACTCAAAAACGTATGAAAGTGTGGTTAAAGTAAAGGGTTTGACATTATTATTCGATACTGAGAAAGCTATCAATTTAGAATCTATGAAAAACCTTATTGATCAAGCATTGCAATATGCTAATGAAAAGCAAATAATAGCAATACCACAAAGGAATTTCATCATCAATAAATTCAGTGATGTTTCAATGAATGATCACCAGAAGGAGTTCAAATTCATATGTGATAAGCGCGTGCTCAGACTTAACTATGGAACCCTTCCATTTGGGTATAAAGTTTGATGTTAACTCTGAAAATTCACAGACATGTCTATATCCATTCATGAAATACCAGTGTCATCAGTCAGTTATTACTATAGACATGAGTTGTTTCGCCATCAATCTTTACGTGAAATTTCTATGATTGGAGTGAAAAATCCAAAAAGTTTTGAATACAGTAAATTTGGATTTTATGCTGTGTCTGAACTTGAAACATTTGTATGCTTCAGTTGTCATCTGTGTATACCATTTGATTTTTCCGGAAATATCCACGAGAAACATATTTCTGGTTCAACTCAATGTTCATATTTAAATGGTGAAGATGTATCCATTAGTTCGTTGAAAAAACCATCAAACACAGGTCCACAAATTCTTGGATTTCCCCAGTGTCATAATAAACAAAGATTTTATAGTAAAATTCCAAACTTTAAAAAAAAATTATCTGTGGACATAATTCCATTCGAAAAACTTCCATTGATTAATAGATTTTGGCGTTTAAAATTGCCGTTGCCTGAAGTTTTTTTACCACATTCCGTTCCCAAGGTTGAAAATTCTTGTTTAAGTTTGGGTGTTGAAGAGTTTTTCATTCTATTAAGATTTGAAGAAAGACGTCTGAAAACATTCAATTCAGAAATACATATATGGCCTGGTGGACCCAAATTGGCTGAATGTCTTGCGAAAAACGGATTTTTCTACTGTTTAATTAATTTTATCGTACAGTGTAGTTATTGCCGTATTGTTTTATCTCATCTCACTGAAAAAAATAATATAAGAAAACTTCATCTAAAATACAGCCCAAATTGTTTGTTTGCTCAAGGTAAAAGATCTTTCAATGTAAAATTGAGAATTTTTAAAATTCAAGAAACTGAAACAAACGTTGATGTGATTCAGTGTAAAATTTGTTTAAAAAACCAAGTATGTGTATCTTTGAATTGTGGACATTTACTATGCAATTCATGCGCTTCAAATAAACAACTTAACCAACGCTGTCCTTATTGCCGACTAGCATTTACTCAAAAAAGAAGAATTTTCTTCAATTAAAAAATGGATGTCTGTGGGCTGTACTCATCAAAAAAAGTGATTAAAGGATTATATCCCATAAAACATTTATACGAAGATTACAATATTTTAAAATTTCAAACACCTTGCTATCGAAATTTCATTTCGTACGAAAGACGTCTTAAATCATTTGATAAAAAATTTGATGAACTTGATATTCCTGTTACGAAAAAAGCTTTGGCATCTTCCGGATTTTTTTATGGAGGGCTTGAAGATTATGTTCACTGTTTTTCGTGTGGATTAGGGTTGAGAAATTTCGAAATCACAGACGACGCTTGGTTGGAACACGCTTTACATTCCAAAGAATGTTTAATAGTTAAACTTAATCAAGAAATAATCAAACAACGAGCATCTATGGTGAATTTCGAATCAAACTGTGCAATTTTATCATGGTTTCATTCAGATATCGCTAAAGAGTTGAAAGATATTGGATATTCAACGGCTCAAATCAAAGAACACTTTTATCGAAAGTATAAAAAAAATCAAAAAAAATACGAAGACTTACATGAAGCTTTGTGTGATTTTGAAATTCAAACTCCTATTCTAGCAACAGAAGAAAAAGATGATTGTATAGTCTGTTATTCTAAAGAAAGAAATATTCTTTATTTGGGGTGTTCACATTTAATTGTATGCTCAATATGTGCTCCCTGTTTTGAGCATTGTCCTTTATGTAACCAAAAAATAAAGGGGATAATCAAAGTTTTCACCAATTGATATATAACTCTTGGTAAGAAAACATGAAAAAAATATTAATCTTATCCTTTATACTTCATGTTTTGAGCCAACAGAAGATTTCGGCTCAAACCAATAATAGTTCAGTTGACGAAACATGGCCTCATCTCATATGGGAATACGATATTTTTAACGTTGAAAATAGCATCAAACCTTTTCAAACATTTTTATCTTTATGGAGATATCAAGACAATAGTTCAGTTTTACAAATACAGGAAAAATCCCGATTACAAGTTCAAAAACCTTTCAACTTCATATTTGTTGGATCAGAAAACAAAATATTTCTTGAACCTTATGAATTCAAAAGATTTTATTTATTCTTAGTTGGACACGATTTTAGAGTAACAATATTAGGAGATGATTATACGATTTTGGGATATAAATCAAATGAATTGGTTCATTTGAGTAAACGCTCTGGGAGAGGAGATAATTATACTTATAGAGGTGTTACTTTGGATAAGAGGGAAATAAAAGAACTCTTGCGTAACTCTAGTAGTATAATGAATGATTTAAATATATAAGATTTTTTGAAATTTCATTTATTTATTAACTTAATTTCAATGTATACCATTTAATGAATAAAAATTTTAAAAAATGGAAAATGATATAAGTTTACAAGACTTCAAATTTCGACATCCATTCAACTTGACTATATTCGGAACAACCCAGAGTGGCAAAACAGTTTTTACTCGAAAACTCATTCATTATTGGAGAGATTTAATAATTATAAAGAAAAAATCAATTCGTGTTTTGTGGTCATATTCTGAGAGTATACCCAATTTGAAAAATGAAAATGGTATAACATTTTTCCCAATCAAAGGTTTGGCAAAACTGAAAGATATTAATCTCATTCAACCGGATATTGTGATCATAGATGATTTGATGAATGAGATTAATAATGATACTGTTAAACTCTTCACTGTTGACGCACACGCACATAATATGAGTGTTATATTTCTTGTTCAGAATTTATTCAATCGAAATAAACATATGATAACAATTAACTTGAACACTCATTATTATGTTGCAATGAGAGGATTGAGAAATAGAGCACAGTTGAAATATTTAACTATACAAACTTTTGGTGATAAACTAAAAACAATTTTGAATTTTTTTATAAAAGTAACCAAGAAACCTTATAGTTATATCATTTTAGATCTGCATCCATTAAGTAGAAGTGAAACAGCTGTAAGATCAAGAATATTTAAAGACGAATTAACTCCACAAATGCAAAAACTCCATTCGTTTTCTCCAATCTATATTGAAGTCTGAAAAATGAATATTTCAAAATCTCTTCAAAAAACGCTACCTTTTCTAGAGATTGTTTCAAAGATCTCTAAAAAAAATAGAGACAGCCTATTAAAAGAAGTGGGAGGAGACAAGATACTATTTAAGGCGTTGAATGAATTGTCTCATAACTATTTAAAAAACAAACACTTCGTGAAAGAGAAGCATTTGGTTAAAAGACTCAAGAGTAAAGAAAAACTTTTGAGTAAATTTTGTGATAAGAATAATTACACTTGTTCAAAAAGAAGACGAAAAGTTATTCAACAAGGTTCAGGAATTTTTCCATTTTTAATTCCAGCTGTTATAAGTTTAATTTCATCTCTTGTTAAATAATTCAAAATCATGGCCAGAGTACTTGAAATTCTACCGTATGATTTGAATAATGAACAGCTTAGTGGACAAAAATCACCACTACATGAAAATCCTATCGAGCAGATAGGTGGACAAAAATCATCAAACATCGAAATCCCAATCGAACAGATCGGTGGACAAAAATCACCAACAATTGAAATCCCAATCGAACCACTCGAAAATAATATCGAACCAATGGATGCAAAACTTAAACGTAGTTATCCTAATCGCAAAGGACGACAGACAAGAATCTTGCAGATTTTTCTTAAATTAGTTCAAAATAATGCTATAAATGAAAATCTTGAAATAAAAGATGAAAATAATACATTCATTCATGGGAGTGATATAGCTAAGTTACTGGGAATCACTCAAAATTCTGCCCGCTCACAAAAAGGAATCAAAGCTTTAATAAAACAATTGAAATTAGCAAATGTTGATCCAAATTTCATCATTAATGAAATAATACGAACCCAACTTAAAGAATTAAACGAAAATCCTGAACAAACTAATGAATTCAACAATAATAATGAAAAACAAATTTCTTCTTCATTTCCAATTACTGAGGAAAAAATAAGAAATCTTAAAAGAGTTAGGTCTGAAAGTCCTACAGCACCAAGAACATCAATCGGTTCATCATCACCGAAAAGACCGAAAAATATGGATATAAATGAAAAACCTCCATGGGAAATTCCTTTGCCTGACAGTGATGACGAACCTTGATAAGTTTTTACGTCGAATATATTACGATCCTTCAAACCCCGGTTCTTTTGGTGGAATAAATAAGTTATATCGTTATGCAAAGCAAAAGAGACCAAACCTTAAACAAAGTGAAGTTATTAAATGGTTGAAACATGAATTTACTTATACTTTGAATAAACCAGCCCGAAAGCATTTTAAAAGGAATAGAATTTACGTCTCATATAAAAACGAACAGTGGATGGCTGATCTTATAGATTTGAATTATTTGGCTGATTTCAATAATCAATATAAACATATTTTAGTTATAATCGATATTTTTTCAAAATTTCTGTATGCATTTCCTTTGAAAAGTAAAAAATCAATTGAAGTATTCAATGTGTTTAAAAAGTTATTTGATACCGAGAAACCAAGCAAGCTCACGACTGATAAAGGGGGAGAATTTGATAACAAAATGTTTAAAGAATTTTGTGAAAAAAATAATGTAAAATTTTTCGTTACAGAAAATCTAGATATAAAAGCAAGTGTAGCAGAGAGAGTCAACCAAAGTATTAAAGGACGCATGTTTCGTTATTTTTTAAATAGAGGAACGAGGAGATGGATTGATGTTTTAGATGAATTTGTTAAATCATATAACGAAACTCATCATACAAGTATCAAAATGAGACCGATAGATGTTAATAATTCAAATGAATCAATTGTCTTTGAAAATCTTTATAATGCTCCAAATTTACTTGAAATATATCGAAAAAACCATAGTAAACCAAAATTAAAAATTGATGAAAAGATACGTAAAAAGTATTTACTCAATCCTATGGACAAGGGATATTATCCTCTTTGGACAGATACTATATTTGCTATTAATAGAGTATTCGATAAGCTTGGTCGCCCATTATATGAAATAAGTTTGGATGATGAAATCTTAAAAAAAAGATTTTATCCTGAAGAAATTCAACAAATTTTAGTTGGACCAAATACTACATATAGAATTGAGAAAATTATTAAACGTAGAACTAGAAGAGGAATACGTGAAGGACTTGTAAAATTTATTGGATACCCTTCTAAACATAATCAATGGATGCCTCTGACAAATCTTCAGGTTCTATCAGAACAACATTAACTGAAAATTCTTCAAATTTAATTTTATTCATTTTTCAATTGGTAGTCATTTTGGTTGTCATTTGTTTTAGTATATATAATTTGTCAAACAACTCTGGAGATCAAAACATGTGGATTGCATTGTTGAGTTCAAACATAGGATATATATTACCAAACCCAAAACTAAAATTAAAGCAAAATGAATGAAAATTTTACAGTTGAACTGATTTCAAATGTTCAATCCAGTTTGTCTAATACCATCGGTAATTTCAAAAGTATACTACCAAAAATATTAAGACTTGACCATGATTGGGAAGTGGGTCTTACAGAAATATCATACACAAAATCGTGGTATAATTTATTACAAGATCAGAAAATTTGGTTGGTTGACAGTACACAAATTAAATATCCCATAAGTGAAAAAATCAAAAAGGGTAATTATGAGATATTTGAATTAGTGAATGAAATAAATAAAACTGTTGAAAATTATACTAGAAGTTTCAATGATATCAATAAAAACTTTAGATTTGCTCCATTGATAATATATAATAAGCAAACCAATCGAATTGTAATGAGACTTGGCGAAAGCAAAGAAGCTGGTGCTTCTTTATTATGGATAAATTTTGATAATTTTTTGGCAAATTTATTAGGTTTAGTGGATAGTAAAGGACTCCAACACCCTCAATCAAATGAAAGTATAAAGTTTTTACTCAGAGTTGAAGAAATAAAACATATTGAAATGCAAAATACACGAGCTATATGTAGTGAAAACCATGTTATTAATTCAGGAATGAATCTTGAATCTGATTCTCAAACACTTGATAATCCTGATGAATTGTTAGTGAATCCAAATAAGTTACAACAAAATTCTAATACTTCTGATTCTAATCCACAAGAAAGTTCAAACCACAGTGAAGCGCAACATCTAACAAGTGATTCACAAGAACAGCAACAAAAGTCTCAGGAAAGCGTTTCACAACAGCAACAAATAAATAATCAACAAATTTCTCAGGAAAATAATTCCCAAACTGAGACTCAATTAGACCAAGCGATAAAACAACAGAATTCAAAAAAAAGAAGGCAACCACCTGGAGAATATACGACAGCAAGAGGTAAAAGGTCTGACATTGCGAATGAAGAAAATAAAATTTATGAAATGTCTGATATTTTTCATGTACATGCATTTAGCTCAGTTACATTATATGGAACTATAAAATCTCTCTTCGTTTATACGGATATCATACAGACCAACATCGTTGGGGATAGAGAGGTTCGTCTTATCAGAAGAGTTCAAATTCCTACCGAAGTTTTGTTTGGACATCAAGTGGAAATAATTTACACAAGACCTGAGTATTTTCCTTTAGTTACACATGAAATTAGTTCGATCGAAATTGATATAAAGGACGATATAAACCGTACAATTGATTTCGCTTTTGGAAGAATTTATTTAAAATTACATTTTAGGAAGAAAAAAGATATATGGCAAACCCTTATGTAAGTTATTACTCAAATCAAGCCGGAAGTGGTATATCCGGTTTTCAGGGAGCTAGATTCCAAAAAGGTAGTGGATTTTTTGGAAATATTTTCCGATCAGCTATTCTCCCAGTTTTGAAATATTTGGGGAAAAGTGCTTTAAATACAGGAGTACAAGTTGCTACAGATGCTATTGGTGGAGACAATGTGATAGAATCTATAAAAACTAGAGGTAAAAGTGCTGCACAAAATATAGCAAAGGACGTATCAGAGCGTGCCATGAGATTCGCTCAAACAGGAAAAGGAAGAAAACGTAGGAGAAAAGTTAAAAAATCTCCTAAAAATTCAATCAAAAAGAAGAATTTTATTAAAACTAACCGCATTGCAGGAGCTGGAAGAAAGAGAAGAGGTCGAAAAAAACGTAAAGTCGATTCAAGCAATTTTTCAATTTTTCAATAATGTCTTTAATTAATGATAAAACAGCTATTACAGCTCTTCCGAGCCTAGATTTCTTCGCAAATACTCCAATTCAAGAAACATATGATTCTACTTTTGAAGAAATAATAAGACCCGTGTCTCAATTGAATAGTGGGCCTCAATATGAGTTTGTTATAAATAATGCTATTAATGAATATTTGCGTTTGAACGAGACCACTCTGTATATAAAATTCAGAGTGAAAATTAGAAAATCAGACGGCACCAATGTTACATCATCTGACTGGAGTAAAGTTTCGGTTGTTAATAATCTACTACATTCAATTTGGAGTCAAATAGATTTACAAATCGGAGATGCTCAGACCAGTGTAGCATTACAGACTTATGGTTACCGAGCTTATCTAGAAAACATTCTAGGCTCAACTCCTCAAGCAAGACAAACATATTTGAAACTCGCTCTTTTCAATGAAGATGATTTGACAAGCAATCAAAATGCTCATAATTCTGAACGAAAATCTTTTATTGCGCACAAAACAGGAGAACCAATTGATCATGGTAAACTCTGTGAGCTTCAAGGTAAATTGCATTTAGATTTATTATTGCAACATAGAGACCTTATTGGAGGATGTAAACTTAGACTTAAATTGATCGAAAATAGACCTGAATTTTACTTCATGACTGATGATTCAAAAGTACTACCATATATTCATTTTGAAGATATTCAATTAAGATTAATGAAATCCAGAGCAAAACCTGAAGTGATACAAGGACATTTGATTGCTCAAAACGTTGGTTTGATTAAGTATATATTAAACAGAACTGAGGTGCGAACATTCACGATTGATCAAGGTGTGACTTCGAGAAATTTGGAAAATATAATCATAGGACAAATACCTAGAAGAATATATATTGGGTTTGTTGCAAATGATGCAAAAACAGGATCATTTACGAGGAATCCATTTTACTTTAACAATTGTGGTGTGACGTCTATTACTTGTTTTGTTAATGGGATTCGATATCCTAGAGAAGGATTCAAGCCTGATTTTACTAATAACTTGTATTCAACTGAATATATAGATTTTCTTCGTACATCTGATCAATTCGATAATGAAGTAAGGACTTTCATTACTCATAATTATTACAAGAATGGTTACACGCTCTTTGGGTTTAATCTCAGTCCTGACCTAAGCCAGGGTTACAATAGTTGTGGTTATGTTAATTTCCCGAAAGAAGGCATATGTCGTTTCGAAATTCAATTCTCTCAAGCTTTAGATAAAAGTTATGAAGCTATAATTTTGTGTGAGTTTGATAATTTACTTAGCATCGGGCAAGAACGACAGGCTATAATGGATTATAGATAAAATGTATGCAGACCAAATTGAAAAAAAATGTCTATTTTCCCAGAGTTTGTTGGTGTTTTCGCGAGAGATAAATTACCTTTAACCATCAATAGAGATAGAGGATTAATTGTTAATACAGATGCAAGTGCTGAACCTGGGACACATTGGGTTGCAATTTATATTGATGGTAATAGATTTGGTCAATATTTTGATAGTTTTGGACTGCCGCCATTTCGAAACGAATTTCTTAATTTTTTAACACTAAATTCCACAGAGCATGTATTCAATACAATGCCTCTACAATGTCGTACGTGTATCACATGTGGAGAATATTGTTGTGCTTTTTTAGCAGCTAGATTCAATGGATTTTCTTTTTCTGAGTTTATAACTCGTTTTACACCTGATTTGGATTATAATGATTTGTTAATTAAAAAATATTATTATAAAATATGATATGTATTTCATTAGCCAATAAAATTCAAGTTTACTTAAACACGCCTCTTTATTTCATTATATAAATCTGAGGTTTAATTTTATAAAACACAAAGTTTGCAATGAATCGCGAACTAAATGATTTACCAAATGAGTTGCTGCAGATAATTCTGTTCAATTATGTAACTCAATATTGGAGAGAACTTTTAAAACTAAGAATTGTATCAAAAAGATGGAGAGAAAATATAAATATTGTTTTTCAAAAGTTTACAAATAGTTCGTTGTGTCAAAGGTGTGTTTGGGATTCAGAGTGTTTAAAATTTCAAGCAAAGTTTTTGTTCAATGTTAAAGAACTAACATTTAATGATTGTAATTCTTTTTGTTTTGGTTTTCTCGAAACAATATATCCAAAAGTAGATACAGTTAAATTTGTCAATTGTAAACTTAATAAACCTACTGTCATACAATTCTTAAATTCTTTTCGATACATAAAACATCTTGTAATTGAATATACACAGATTGGTAATTATTGTTTAAACTTAATTACTTATTATTTGTGTGATCTTAAAACATTGAGAATAAGTGATAAAGTTCTTGAATTTGACTATTGTGAAATATCAGCAAAATTGGAATCTCTACACTTATCTTGTGTCACAAGTTCAGAATATTTCGATTCATTTTTGAAAAAATATTCACAACACAATCAAGATCTGAAAAACTTCTCTTTAATGATTGATAAGTTAAATAGCAGAACTTTGAAAAATTTGTTGACATTTAAAAATTTAAATAAATTGGAATTATGTTTTATTAAAGGTACTTATTATAGATTCGATACAGATTTAATTTTAATAGTAACTCAACTTAGAAAATTGACTCATCTCCGCTTAGGTAGCGGAGAGGAAGTTCATATTGATATTGGATCTGCTCAAGCCGTTGTTAAACATATTCCTAAATTGGAGGAATTTTCTTTATTCAATTTTAACATTCCCGATGGAGTTTTGTTGGGAAATTTTTCAAAATTAAAATTCTTGAAAAATTTATATTTGCATCAAGCATACAACGTTTGCGACGAATCTTTGATTAAATTCATCGAACAATCGAAAAGTTTAAGAAACTTGGAAATCATTGATTGTCAATGGTTGTCTGAAGCTATTATTCTCAAGTTCATTGAAAAAGCACAAAATTCAAAACAGGAATTATTTCGTATCGGTCATTCATCATTATTCCATAATTATTATTCACCAGAAATGACGATTCCAAAAAATTTGCATATTTCTAAAATACAAGTTATAAAACCATGAAGTAACTTATCAAAGAACTCATTATGATAATGGACTCTCAAAGATATTTCATAATAATATTATTCTTATTATTCATAAACATATTTCTTAATATCAACATTATTATAAAAAATACTACTAAACAAGAAAATCAACCTATCGATTTTGAATTGAAAATACTGGACCAATGTTTAATCAACCTACAGAATATTATTCATCTCAACACCAATAATGGATTGGATAGTAAAGTGAAGACATTTGTATACACTCTACATAAACCATTTCTACTTGAACTAATAAATAACCAAACTACTGATTGTATTTGTTGCGAAAACTTTTATAATGAACATTTGAATAAAAATTAATTGATTCAATATCTCCTTTATTTTTTTTCATGTATTGGTTTAATTTTTTTTTGAGGAAATGTTTATATTTCGAATTTTATCTAAAGGAATTCCGACTCTATTTAAAGTATGATATGTTCAGTTTATATACCTACACTACTGTCCCCAACTCGATCGTATCCTCAATAAAGTCAAACAATTGCAATGCTTTTCAATGCATTTCATTATTTGATTGTATCCCCAAAGTGTATTTCAAAAAAAATGTATCAACTTAAAATGAAATGCTAACTCATAAAACACAATATATTTTAAAAATTGTTTTATTTAGATTCGAAATGCTCAACAAAAACAATTTTTACTTTTATTTGAGAAAAAAAATTATACTTGTCCGGCCCATAAAAGAATTTCAGTCGAATGATTGACAATTTTTATGAAAATTTACAATAAATTAATTGTCATTTATTTTAATTACTAAATCAATTCAAATTATATAATAATTCAATTTAATTTGATAAAACTCGAAAAAATTGAATTTTCTATCTTTTTTCGTTCGTGTCCCTAACTCGATCATGTCCCTCAATTTCCCAAACCCGACCCAGGGATACGATCGAGGTTTGACTGTACTACATTTATGTAAATGTAGTGAATTATCTTGATAATAATATGAATAAATTTTAAAACCAATCATAAAAATAACAACTTGTTAAAAATTATTAATTTTCTCAAGAATTTAATAAGTTTTTACTCTTTGTATATTTTCTTTCGAAAAATGAAAGGATAAAAAAATAATTATATCCAATGTTTTAACTCATGGAACAGTTATTCTGTGCAAAAACGAACGGCTCATTGATTTCTATAATAGGTTGCAGTCACTGAAGAGCTCTACTTATAAGAAAATCCATTAGTTTTCTAATTTTGAGCACAACCTCACATTTAAAAGATTTTTATTAAGGTTTTCTCAATTTATAAAAAGTTTTAATGAAAAACATTTTGTTTTAATTATTTATTTTCTTAAATTCTGTCGACTGTTAAAAATATTCAAATAAATTATTATAAGAATGAATTTAACTATTTAAAAAAATACCAAGATCAACAAGTGTACATAATTCATCCATTCAAAATTAACTTTAAAGGACATTTGACCTTGATCATTCAACATTTTGATTTTTTTGGGATAAATATTCTATTTTTCTATTTCTCAATAAAATACCAAGATACCTGATTTCGAAACTCAATTTCCTTGATGATGAAAGAAAAGATAACTTAAGAGAAATTAGTTTCTGTTTTGGAAACTCAAATCTCGTATTCTTAAAAGATATTTCAAAATCAAATTTCAATCAAATAATTGCAAAGAAAGTAATCTTTTTGTTTAATTTTAAATGAATTTCAGTAGAATTACTATTTAATCTATACTTTTGATAATTGTGGGAATTTGCATGAACAATTAAATTTTAAGATCTAGAAAATCCAATGAATCGTTAAATAATTCTTAAGTCATTCACAGAGAAAACTACAAATATTATTGAATTATTAATTTTTTCAATATTTTGACAATATTTTCGGAAAATTACTCATTTGAAAGGTTTATCAAATAATAAATTTAGTTTAAACCATAAAAACTGTAATAATTATTCTATTTTTGATTTGTGTTATGGTAAATATTAATAATAAAATATTGGAATAAATTTATATATTTTATATATTCCTTAACTTTTCATTTGAATGAGAAGTTTTGATTGACATAAGAAAGGGCTGACATTTCATCAATTTATGTCATAATATTTTTAAAGTTTTGATAAAAGAGTCGGACATTCATTCAATTTGAAGCCAAAGTCACGTATTTGTAAACACAAGACATGAATACTTTTTCTAATTCTGTGCTCTAATCAGTGCAGAGATACCAGCGCTCA
>JAQGCR010000003.1:0-18566 GCA_034699895.1 Chamobates voigtsi
ACAACGTTACCATACATTTATAAAGTATCCACAAACAGTGCAAGGTCATTAAACTCATATTTCCAAGCTAATTTTGATAGACAGTTGAAGTTCTGTTTTGAAATTGAAAAAAAGTTATTAAACACAAGTGTTTTGGTTTTGAAATCGTTTTAATCATTGATTATTTTTATGATAATAAATGACATTTTAATTATCGAAAAGACTGATAACCAGGAAATTTATTTAACACTAAAATTATAGGTTATCTAAAAGTGATCAAGTTGCTCTTTAAGGAATTTGAAACACTTTTGTAAGTATCAATTAATTCTGTACTAAATATGTGCTGAGCTTTTAATTTGTTGAGTATTTCAATAACTTTTGATTTCAATACTAACAGAACTTTTACCGCAATTTATGTCAAAATTTAATTTAATCGACGATAAGATTAAAGCAAACAATTGATGATAGCCTTGAATTCTAAATTGAAGATTCAATTATCTGTTGAGGGCTGAGTGAAAGACGACTTCCCTTCAGAGAAAGTGACTCTGATTTGTTATAATTTATTTGTAAGTAAAATAGTAGACCATTGCCTGAAGTTATGGCTGAGCCGAACGTTGATAAACTTATTGCCGAGTGTCGGGAAGCCCTTCAATTTGCATACTGTCCATACAGTAAGTTCCGAGTGGGGGCTGCCGTCGAAACAGTTGACGGACTCATATACAAAGGTTTGTTGAAACGATTATAAAATTACCTTGTTAACTTCATACATATATACGAATTGAGAATAAGTTTTGTAAATTTTCACATAAAAAGGGTGTAATGTAGAGAACGCCGCTTATGCGGGTGCTATTTGTGGCGAAAGAACAGCCATGGTAAAAGCCATATCTGAGGGCCATACTCAGTTCAAAGCAATTGCCATCACCTCGGATATGGAGGCGCCCAATATTATCGTTCCGTGTGGCACATGTCGACAGCTTATACGAGAGGTCAGTCCATATCAATCACTAAATGTCTAATATTTTCAATAATTAAAACACATTTATATTCAGTTCGCGACTGATTTGATCGTCTATTTGGTCAGACCTGACCTGAGTTATCAAAAGACATCGCTTTTAGAACTGCTTCCCATGTCTTTCGGACCACAAGATCTCGTGAAAGGAGTAAAAGATTGAGGAATGGCTTCAAAACGAATATTTTATTATTTAATAATTATTTTCAATTTGACTGAAAAAAGCTTTTATTTAAATTAAAAACATTTCAAAAATAGATTTAATCGAAAAAAACATTACAAATAACAGACATATTATCAATAAATTTCGGATAATTTGCTTCCATTTGAATGGAGTTCTCATCTATTTATACAAAAAACAAATGACATCCAAATCGAGACATCAATTGATTGACATTTAAAATAATTTTACAAATGATTTGGAAATTCATTTCTCAATTAAGGAAAACATTGTCTCATATTTTAATGAAAACTTGATTTTTATAAAACTCTAAACTAATATAAATTCTATAAACAGTGGCATCAAATGCTCACCAGAAGGGACACCAACCGATATAGCACTGGCAGAGGTTTTCGTGTGAGGTCGCCTGCTTTATAAGTAGGTCCACCTGTTCGTGCACATCCAGGGTTAGTTGAGCGTCAAAGTCTCTTCCGGTCAACTTATCGCGCACTCGATTAATGACAGCCAAAGCTTTTTTGTTGAGGCCTTCGTGTGGCAGACCTGTGCTCTCAGCGATCGGTCCGATTGACATCGAACTAGAAAGTGGCGGCTTCTTTGAGGCCGTGGCCAGAAGGCCACCCACAGCACCTTCCTCTTCGTCTAACGCATCCATTGAGTGCTTGATCTTTGGTTGAGCTGTCATTTCATTGAAAATAATTAAAAATTTGAATAAATTGAACTCAAATTCAAACCTTCGATGAGTTTCCACGAGAAGATCGGGTCGTGAATGAAGGCCTCGAGCACTGCCATCAACGAGTCCTTATTGTTTCTGAGGACTCGCATCACTTTTTCACACGTGATTCGATACGTGCCCTCAATTCCGGTCACTTCCATCGCATTGATTAACATTCGGGTCAGACTTTAAATGCAAAGAATAACATAAATGTGAAGAAAATTTAATAATTTGAAGAAAGGGTTTACCGGAAGGGTATCTTTTCGGGGAACTTCTCTCTAGTCATGGCTACTTCGAAACAGTCACCGAAATCGATGTGCAATATTTTACCAGACATTCGGTCTAACATCAGATTAGAGGGATGTCTGTCACCCAAACCCAAGACATAGCCGACAATTGACATCACAGACAGACTTCGGGTGTAATTCGTTCTCCGGTCGAACCAAACCTCAGACGACGGACTCTTAAGCCACAAGAGTTTGGCCAAATCGTCGCCATTTGTGTGCTCTAATGCGTGTTCGAAGACTTCCACTTTTTGGAGAAGAGTCAAGTGGTCGTAATCGGGTGCCATTCGCAGCATAACCCTGTGCTCAATGTTGAGCAGAATCTTTTTCTTTTCGCGATAGTCTCTAATAAGTGTGTGAAGTGTATCGCAATGAGGGACCCAACCTATCAGACCAGAGTTAGGGGACAGAGGAATGACTGCATAGCGTTGAATAGCTGTCAAAACAATTGATTTTAACATTAATTTAATTTTTGAGTCAAAGGGTTTTTCTCAATATTTTTACCCAAATTTCTTTGAGAGGTCTCCGGATCTCCGATGAGAAGAGTGTTGACTAAACCGAATAACTGCATAACCCTCTCGTCTTGTCGTAAGTCTTCGTGACCTTTGAGTAGAAACATGTAATCGCGTCCATCACAGCCTTTAATCGTCAATTTTCGTGGCCTCTGTTTACTGGTTATGACACTCAGTTGGGACTCGACTTTTGCGATACGAATAAGCGGTTGGTTTGGGTTATATGACCCTGGCACTGCCAACTCAAGGTCACGGCATGTCATCAGTTTTGGGGACACGTATTGAAGTTCTAAAGAAGTCAATTGCGGTAATTGTTTGGATATACGTCTGAAGACGTGGTAATAGAGATCCCAGGCTTGGGTCAAGTCCTTGACATTACCGGTGCGTTGATATGTTCTACAAAACTCTTTACTTATAAACCAAATACACATAAATATATTGACATAACATACCGACACCAGTCCTGTGCTTCTTGGAGATCACGACCGTAGGCCTGATTAAAGCTCATCTCTTTCATGGTTTGCGGTCCTCTGTCGCACATCTGATGCAAAGGATCCAAAATATCGAACATTCCTCTGACGTTACGTTCGCCGAAGTATAGACGGGACGCCTCTTCGAGGCCTTCGTGCCATAACTCGTGCCATAAAATGGCGATACGAATAAGCTCTTCACTGACAAGCATTGCCTGTTGGACCAAATTAGGGGAATGGACCTGCATTATATCCAGGATCTTTTTAGCGGCCGCCTGACGTCCCTGCGCTGACGCTTTGGAAGCAACGGTAAGGGGATATATGAGCGCCTGAGGGTGGTGCTTCCCTATATCAATCAGTAACTGATGTATGAGACGAGCAATTAATTGACGGGTTGTGTCGATACGGGCTATCAATTGGGGAATGACCTGAAAAACAGATCAAAATTAGTCCAAATATTCATTAGTGCTGACCATTAGTCCATTACCTGAAGCCAAGTCTCAATCGGAACAGTTTTTATGCCTTCAGCCAAAGCCTCATATACTTCCTGGTGCTGTCCCTCTTCGAACCAAAGGGTGAGTATTCGAAGAGTGTCCTGAAGACTAGAGCCATGAGCTAACGATACCGAACGGAAAAATCCACGAACAGCCGGCACAGCATATTCCCGAACGTATTTGGTTTTTAACGGTTGAAGAGAACTGATTGGTGAAGACGCTGCCGGTGGTGCCTCCACTGGTGACTGACCCTCAGTGGCCGAGTGAACGCCCTGATCAACAAAGAAGAACAATTAGATTGGTTTTAGAGTTAAGAGGAATGGGTCTAACCTTAAAGAAGTTGACCGCTTCGAAGTTCATATAAGCCCAGGAATGCCAGGCTTTATACCAATTGTGGTCGCGTTCTGTGGCCGCCGCGTAATACTGGAGAATCAGAGGAATGGAGCTCTCATTGATTCCCTGAAGACTTTCGTGCCATTGGCCTAACTTTAGATAACAGCGCGAAAGCAGTTTATTTAATTCGTTTCGTTGTTGTGTTTGTTGTGTCTCATCGTTGGCCAAGAAATGAATGTTTTGCGGAATGAGCGCCACTTGAGTCAAGTGCGCCAATTGTTTGAACGCCTCCTCCTTTTGACCAGAAATCCACAGATGTTCGATATAACTGAAAGTTACCATCGGGTAAGTGGTTGGCAGAGGAACACCAGTAGCTATAAAATAAATATTTCGAGATTAGAATTAATAGAAAGAATAAAATACTTGATTACCGATATTTGAGGGATCGGTGTCTAAAAGTGAGACCAATGTTCGGTACGACAGTTGGAGTCGACCGCTTCGTTGGCAGAGTTTGGCAAACTTGAGGTATGAGCGCATGTCGTCGTGAGGGGGTAACACTAGAGAGTGGACCTGCAATATCTTCTGCCAGTCCTCGACGGCCCGCTGACACCCTTGCAGTCGTTGCCACCACTTCTGTTTAATCATTTCCCTGCGTTCGGGGACTAACTTATACTGAATCACTTCCTCCAACTCAGACATCATCTGAATTTGAACCATTGGAGCGTAAGCTCTGTTATAAGACTCGGCGGCCATTGTAGTCAATTCGGTGTCAATCAATTTGCGCGCCTTATCTATGAGTGACTGCGCTCTGCTATAGTTCTGGTGATGGACCTGAAGAATGGCCTGGTAGAAGGCAGAGTCGGGAGTTTCAGACGATATATTTTTAGAGAACTCTTCCATTTGAGCCCAATTACCCAAACCCCAGGCGGCGGTGGACGCCATCCTCGCCATCTTCTGTTTATTATCCTGGGAGATCTCAGGCCAGGAGGTCTGCGCCAAGTTATACAACTTATTCCATTCGGAGAGGACTTCTAAGCATCGCATTTGTCCGACGACTGACTCGAAGTCTTTGGGGTCTCTGTCGTACTTCAGTTTATAGGCTCTGAGGGCGTTCTCCCAGTCGTGCAGCTTCTCATACCAGCGCTCTTTCACTTCAATGTCATTCAATTGATTTTTGTTGGCGTACTCTAAGACACCGACCGCTGCTTCCGGTTGTTGTAGTTTATTGTTAATACTAATGAGTGCGCCCAACACTTCAGTGGTCGGTCCCTTATGGAACTCCTCTTCTTTATAATGAAGTGCTTTTGCAAACGCCCGACATTTGATCGCTCGTTCGGCTAATGTCTTCTCATTAAGAGGAAGGGGTCCTCTGTCCACGTGTTCCATGAATTCGGCCAAATTCAAGAGGATTCCGGTCACTTCGGGTATGTCCTGTTGCATGAGGGCGTCCTGTATTGATTGGATTAGATCCTAATTTGAAAGGTACACAATTAGGTATTGGTAACAATAAAGACATTAAGATGTATGACCTGTTGGTGTTCATCACTCAATTCGTTCCAACAGCTAAGAAATGCCGGATTAAACAGATCTCTGGCCACTGAACTGCACGCCTGAGCCAATGGAAAACAGGACCTGAGAGCGAGTGCTGGCGATTCTCGAATGAGGTCGATGTTAAGGATTTTAAGCCATTCCAACCAGTCTTCTTTTGACACTCGTCGCGGACACTGAGTCCAAGCTCTCTGCAAATCGCTTAGATTGACCGGGTTACGTTTAGGATCGGGAACAGATCCCGAAGAATCTTTGACATGATTTCGGCCTCTTTTGTAGAAACGTCTGATAAGAATGGAATCCTCTTCTGCCTCAGCAATAGTTGAGGCGCCGTCACTTATTTTGGTGACCAGAATATCGTACTTCTGATGACTGATCTTATGTTTGAGCAGTACTTTGTTGACCATCGGTATAAACATCTGATAGCGTCGATTCAATTGGACGATAACTGCGGTCAACGTATCCATCGCCTGATTCACCAAATCCTGAGCCAAAAGAATTTCATTCAATAAAAACTGTCAAACATTTAAGAGATGACTGACCCGATCGCTGGGGTTGTTATCAATTGTCCTAACGATTGCGTGTATTATTCGGGGCGACATATCCGTAATCTGGAGGTCTTCGGACAAGACATCAATTGTCTTAAGCGCTGCGATCTTCACCTCATTGTCTTTGATGTCCGTTGACTCGAATAGTTTGACGATCGGAGGAATCAAAAGATGCAAATAATCGTCTAAATTGGTTCCAAAGTTTTGCAGAGCGTCTGAACGAACGAAATAACAATTAATTATCGAATCAAACAAAGTATACGTTGAGAGCAGTACTGAGCAGTTTAACGGTGACCGTCCGCCGGACACTCTTGTCGTGTGCGAAGACACGCAATATGTGTGGTATCAGATATGGCACATAAATCTTGAACTCTCCTCCCAGTGCTATAACGATCTGTTCGACAACATTGATGAGAGTGGTCTGCATCGGAGAATTTGTTGTCCAGAACTCGCGCACCACTCGGAAGATGTCCTCCAAATAGTTTCTGATATGAATTTTGACGATTGCTATCATTTGTCCCAATTGTTGCAAAAGGAACTGTAGGTCAGAACCAAAACAAACCACTGATTAGAAGAGTTTTCAAATCAATTGAATGGGAAATACTTCTCTGATATGGGGTTCACCCGTTCGGATCACATTAATAAAAGGGGGCAAAACGTGTTGGATGTAAGGCACCGAACGGACGCCCAACACATTGAATATGAAGGCCACTGCCTGTACGGCCATTGTGTGGTGGCCGCTGAGGGCCGGCTCTCTCATCACACGCATTAGTGTGGATATAGCCTGTGCTGAATAGAAGTCATCGAAAGTCGACGATAGGTTGGACAGCATTTCGTGAGCGTGGAATTCCTGTTCGATGACCGGGTCGTGTGCTATCAATGGGTCGCCCGACTGATCAATGACTCCTAAATTGACTTTATGTCGATAGGGATCGACTGCACCGATCAGTCCGAGCACTCGTATTGTCTCTCGTCTTATGAGCTGAGAATTTTGAGTCGATTCAGACTTAAGTAAATTAAACAAAATGTCTAAAAGGTTGGGGTATTTCCAATAGGGCTCAACCACATAACCAGAGTTCTCCACGAGTCGGCCCAACGTCCAGAGGGCGACCTCTCGTTTTTGATGGGATGACGAGTCTTGGATAGCGTCTAAAATGATAGGAAACAGTTCGTCGATCCATTTCCTCATTTCAATGCCGGCCACAATCGCCTGTTCCCCTATTGGACAGAATAATTGATTCAAATTTCAATTTCTAATATGTGTTTGAGTCTAACCGATAGCGCAGAGGACTGCTGTGACTACTGATTGTGAGGGGTCTTTCAGTTTTGGCAAAAATACTTTGAGTATTGGTTCAGTGTATGGTCTGATGAGTCGGGGAGTTGTGGCCAATAAGTGGCCCAACATTTTAGCGCTCTGTTCTTTGTTCCGACAAATTCCCGAATATTCCAATTCTGTCAACAGTTGTAACAAAACCTTAAATCCAAATAAAGGAATTCCATTAATAAGGGTTAGGTCAACATTTTGATACTCACTTTTCTGAGGGAAGGCATGACATACGCCGGGTTAAGACTACTGAGTCTTCCAATAGTGCAAAGACCCAATTCTCTGATCTCAAAGACCTCGTCGTTGAGACATATGAACAGAGAGTTGAGGTTTTCCGCCTGAGCTAAGTGTATGTCAAACCTTTCGTCAAGACTCGAAAGGACAGAATAGCGGACATAAATGTCGACATCAGTTATGCCGACAATTAATAGTTTAGTCAAAACATCCTAAAAATCAAATAATTTTTAATTAAACTGAAAAAACGTTAACCCATTCCTCACCTGAATAGTAATGACAAGAGTTTGCGAATGCTTTGACTGGACTTTCATGAGCGCTGGTGTCAGTAATTGGCAACAGGTGTGCACTGATTGTAGCCTAACTTCTCTGCTTTCATCAGTCAAATAAGTGTCGGCGCAGTGGCGGACGAATTGGATTAGAGATCGGGGCTCGAAGTCGAACTGACCCAACACTTTAAGGGCGAGGATTGTCGTCTAAAACACAGAACACATTGAAACTAATGATTATATTCCAACTCATAATACCTGGACATCTGTTGGCTCAGATGTGACCGATCCTGAGCTGAGCTGCAAGTGTTTTGGTACTCCCGGCAGTGAATAGGATTTCTTCATTAGTATATGACTTAACATACGGAGCAGTCCGTCCTGAATGTCATTTTTGAGCGAAGGAATAAATTTTGATATTTCATGCAGTGCTGCCGCCAGCGCTTCGGACAGTCCGGTGGACAGCATTGAGTCTAACATATCGCGAATGTCGGCTTTGATTAGATCACCCGATGCCTGACTCAATAGAGCCAAACAGGTGAAGACCGCCGGATCCGGTTGTGGTAAACGCTTCTTCTGCTGATGATCTTTAGGCGGAAGTGTTTGACGGATTGTTTGCATTATTTGTGGTAAATGTTGTTTAAGAATATCGTGTTTTACGCTTCTGATGGCAATCGCAAGAAGTCCTAATAATTCGAGTTATCATTCGATTGATTGTTAATTAATTGTCATTCGATTAAAAATTCAAAAATGTTTTTTCAAAATACCTAATGATATGAAGGCTAAGGAACGGGCGGGCGATACACGAAGATTGTTCAACAGGTAAAGTATTGACTCTTTGATATACTTCTTGGCGGCGAACTTATCCGGATTGAGCGCAGCCAGACTTGGGATTACCGTCAAAAGTACGTGATTTATATTCTGAGTGTTTTTGCACCGCAACTGAAGCATGACTTGAGAGCACAGGTCATCGAATTTGTCTAATAGGAGTTGACGACAGGCTTGACTCTGCTTCGGAGGTTTGTATCTGACATCAGATGATAATAATTATCAGAAATCAATTTAATAGATAATAAAACAATTGTTTACTTGTGTTGTGAGGAAGGGATGGGTGCGATACCCATCTCTTTGTGATATTTGACCACTGAGTTTAGATCCCTTAAACCATATGAAGGAACGGTTGGATGAGTTTGGATATTGGAGTGACTTCTGAAGAGTCGCGACAATTGACTGCTTCGAGTATTGCTTTGATTTTCGATAATTTGATTGTATTTATACTCTAATTCTCTGCAGATTATGTCCACTGAAGAGGAAGAGAACAATATATTTGATTCCAATTCATTGCTAGTATCGGAGAAATCAATACCCGAGTCATTAGAACAGCGCAACAGTTCGTTGAGTATCAGAAGTGAGGCCTGGATTTTGTCATCCCTTTCCTTTTGAGCACTTTTGTCGCGTTCGTCGAAGCCTTTCATCACTTCTTCATAACACGTCTTAAAACAATTCGGAATCTGTTGATCGATCCGCGACTTATTGTCCTTCAAGTCCTGTGAAACCCTCTCCCGTTCGGCGACCACATAAAGTGCTGACCGAAGGGCAGACACCGCTGAGTCGCGTATTTTCTGGTCATTTATGGCCAAAAATATATTGTCGAAGAAGAGGTTCACGTGACTGAAGAAGTAAGTGGGCGTCACATTCGCCAATTCACGCAAATTCAACACCTATTCAAACAATATAACCTTGTTATTAGCATGCTCAATAATTAAGAAGTATTTTTTGATAAATGTCTTCAAATTCAAGAATTTGAAGAGAAATTACCGCCGAATGTCTTTTGGTTTCATTTTTATCGGCAGAAATCAATTCAATGGCGCGTCTGATCTCAAAGTCAACGAAATTAGGAGTAACTGAACCCGAATTGATGGCAATCTTCCCGACGGCACACGCGGACAGATCCAAAAGCTCGGCGTCAGAGAAGTTATGGTTAAGATTTCGTAAATGATTGGCGAACGGCGCGCATATCACGGGTTTGGTCTTATCTACGAGCGATGACATCGAGTCCAGAAGAATACACATTAAGACAATGCCGGCCTTTATGTCATTGGCGTTGTTGGCACCCGAGCCTAGCATTAGGTCAAATATCTTGGTTATGGACAGGTCGTAGAAGGCCTTCATCTCTTCGTCGGAGACTTCGCTCATATCCTGATTGATGTATTGCCGCAAACAATGGATGGCTTTCTTGCGTCTCATCTCATCTCTTGACCGGAGTTCAGTCAACGCATTACCGATAACCGACTCAAACGGACAGTCAGACGAAGACGTGTCCAGCCTTACGGCGGGGATCACACTCTTAGACATTTTGTTATCACAATCACTGATTTAATTGATTAGTGTATTAAACGTTTTTAACCATCGGTTAAATACATGTTTAGTATTAATTGTCTTCAATTGAAGACTAATTACTGGTTTTTACGGTAATATCAAAACAAATGATTTTTTAAGCAAAAAAAAAGTAAACAATTCGTCGCACAATAATTATGTCTTCATTTAAGACAATTGTCTCTTAATATACCATTCTTTTAGCCATTAATCAAATCAATCGAGAAATACTGAAAACATGCTAGATGTAAATATGATAAAATAGCTAGTTTTTAAAAATAGTAATGAGATAATCAAGTTTAATCATTAATATGTTAAGTAAGGTCGTTTGTTGCCATTAACGAGAGTTGACTGTATTTGAAAACATTATTCATGTATTGTTGATTAGGTAATAATCTTGGATATCTCAGTTTGAAGAGTGGCAGCGATTGAAAAGCGCGTCAATTATTGTTTGTGCTATTAATTAGATTCTAGTAATTAAGTAAATTAATCAAGTGTGATTTATTAATAATTTCCTTAATGGTACGTCATTTTAATGGTCGACAGTTATGTGTTTTGTCCGCCAATTATTAGTTTTGAGACTATTTTTATGAATAATTTTTATTTTAATTTTAATAAAACTAAACACAAATCTTGTCTTTAATTGAAGTGTTTTTCCGATCATTAAGTTTGAGCTCAAATTCAATTAGTGTTTGATTTTTGTGTTTTAAATAATGCCATGGATTTGGTTGTCTCGTTGTCACCACTATGTAGTGGCACTGAGACCATGGTCGTTTTCTGCATCTCTAACGCCGGTCCTTTTGGGCTCTGTGTTGGCCTACAAGAGCACCGAAACATTCTCCTTGATCACACTCTTGGCCACACTGTTGACTGTGGTCTCGGTTCACGCGGCGGGCAATTTGGTCAACACTTACTGCGATTTCATGCGAGGTATTGACTCAAAACGGCGTTCAGACGACAGGACATTAGTCGACCACATCCTCACTCCCGAGGAAGTGGTCAACTTAGGTATGAACTCAACGGCTCTCCATTGAAACCATTGTCAACTCTATTCTTCAGGTGTTGTCTTCTATATAATCGGTTGCATCGGTTTTGTTGTGGTTGTGTTTGTGAGTCGCGCCCGAATGGAATTGTTAGCACTGGTATACTTCGGTGGCATTTCCTCATCATTTCTATATACGGGTGGTATTGGTCTCAAGTATATAGCTTTAGGCGATGTCCTAATTATGTTGACATTTGGTCCGGTGTCGGTCCTCTACTCATTCATCGCACAGACGGGTATTCCTATTGTTTTTTTTTTGTGTTTAAAAAAGATTTTTAACTCTTTTTTATTATCTTTGAATGAAATGATAGGAACCGTAGATCTAAATACAATGATATATGCGATCCCTTTAGCCCTCAACACAGAAGCCATACTACACTCGAACAACACCCGTGACATCGAGTCTGACAAACGGGCCGGCTGTGTGACCCTGGCCATTTTGATCGGACACTCGGCGTCGCACATACTGTTTGCCCTCTTATTGTTCATCCCTTACATACTATTCTGTGTTCTAAGCATTCAGTACTCGTTTTGGCTGTTATTGCCTTTAATAACACTTCCGACTGCTTTCCAATTGGAGAAGCAGTTCCGTTGCGGTAATCTCCGACACCTTCCCAGACAAATGGCTAAACTGAACCTGTATTTCGGTATTTTCTATTTGATTGCATGCGGTCTGATTGAGGGCCGGCTTTTGCCCGGAATCAATCGTCTCGTTTGACTGTTCACTTAAGTCGTGAATTTTTTCTGTTAAAATATATTTATTTAAAGGATTTCCTCTGTTTTTTGTATAATTGGGTGGATTGGATGGCCCTCCACTTTCGTTTTGTTTCAAAAACGTCTGTGCTTTTTATTGGCTGTCTATCCACACACTCCACACATAAGTGCAATAGTTTTTTACGTAAAACTAATCGTTAAAATGCATTAATTATTTTGAAATTTTTTGAAAAACAGGTTTTCTTTCGATTTTATGTTTGTTAAGGGATTTAGGAATAAATTTTTTTTACTGTTTGCCAAAACTTATTTTATCTAGCTCATTACTGTGAATTGATTGGTTCTGGGTTGAGAAGGAAAACTTGGAGAAATGTTTATTTCAAACGTTTTTTATTTTGAATTAAATATCACTAAAAGAGAGAGAATTTTTGTTTTATTATTTGATATCTTTTTTTGATTTATAATTAATTTTTTTGTCAGAATTTTTAATATAATTAAAATTATAACTACGCTATCGTTCCTTAAGCACGTAATATACGTGTCCTAGATAATGACCATGGGTAATTATTCAATATGAGAGGAGTGTACCGCTTATACCGTTCTATACATACGATTAAATTTTGCGGAAAAACTAATTTAATTTCAATTTCTTTTGATATAAAGATTAGATTCAGAGTAAGTCTAAAGGAAAGTAATAACTTTTTAGTTGACCATGTTAAATACAAAGAATAAGGTCATTTTCGCTCATCACTTACGGAACGATAGCGTAATTGTTTTGGTATTTAAATAAGTTATCGTTTACTGAAAATGCGATATAAGTTTTGTTTGTTTTTTTTAATTATACAATTGTTTCGGTTTTTTTCCACTCTTTTCATACAATAAATTAAAATGAAATTCAAATGAATACCAAAATTGAATATAAGTCTGGCTTTTGATGAGATTTGTTTTCAGTTGCATTAGAATTATGGCTCTTTTGTCTCAATAATTATTCGTCAGATCTTCGCCTTTGAAGAGAGTTTCTTAAGCTTTTGAGGAGTTGTGGTTATTGTGGAGAATAGTCCTCTCCTTATAATAGATTTCTTCGGTTTCTTTGTCACAAACGAGTAAAAGTGTGGCTCCGATCAGGAATATTGCCGAACCCCAGCCCACACCATAAGCCCAACCGAAGTACCAAAGGGGCCGATTGGCCGGTACTAAGTCGGAGTGGTGTAACTCATTATAGAAAAAGGCCGGATATAAAGTGAGCGCCACTATCACTGCCAACACTACCACATAATTAAATGGATTAACAAATTGTTTGAGAAATTAATTAAGGGTTGACTTACGCGCCGCTAAATTAATGTAAAGCGCGAACCGATAAAAAGTATACTTTCGGTTGTGGTCACGACTGGACAGACCGAAAGCGGTTAAAATAGTTGCCGTAAACGCCAACACAAAACAGGCCACACAGAAGAAACCCGAAAGACGTATATAAGCTGTTCAAACAGATGGACAATTAGTGTCAGGTCAAGTATTAAATACGAATTAGCAAGGTTAATTTGATGACATACCTGCATCTCTACCCCAATGACATCCGTCGCCGTCTATTAGGCCAAAAGGCAGAGGTCGAGGACTGTCGGCTTCTATGCAGTATTGCCAAAGACCCTGTCTATACTTATTTGTGGTCAACCAATTCGTCGATAATAAACATAATAACATCAAGAGATCAACGAAAAAACTACAGATCAGTGCAATGACCTAGAACAGTTCAATAAAACATTGTTAGTGACGTTTGAAAATCAATTATCGGATGAAATGACAAAGAAATCAAAATCTTATGCATTGATATAAAGAGCAAAATACTAATTGAGACAAATTATATGAAAATCATTGTTTGCGTTAAGAAGTGGTGGCATAACATCTGTCCTATTATTGAGTGGATATCTAACGACAGTCATTCACATCTGGATATTGAGTCAAATGTCTGCGAAATTGACATATAATTGGAATAATAGGAAAAGAAATGTTTGACAAATAAACAAATAAATTATTATAACGACAAAGAATGGGTTCACAAATAGGAATGGGTTCAAACCCTGAATATATTGCAGTTGCGGCGCCAAATGGTTGATATGAAACAACAACCCGGCACCCTTTCCTCAATCACTTCTAAATGTTCTTCAATTTGGTACTCATTTTGTGGATTCTGTCGATTCAGATATGGATTCATTTGTTGGTCACAATTGTTGTCATTAATGAGAAGAGGATTTCCAAAACTGACGATATTTTGCCGAAGAGCTGATCCGTTCATTATATGAGCCGATGATTATTATTGATATTATTTATGAGACGAACGTATAATATATTAAAAGATGAAATTTTTTGCGCAAATCTTTTTTAACACATTTTTCATGTGATTAATAACTCATTTAATTAGCGATGGATTGATATTTTCAAGTGATATGACAGCGATTTTAGAGTAATTTTATTACATTTATAACAAGTGTTCAATTAGTTTAACGAATAGATGAACAGAAAAAAATAGATAAATATTTTGTTATTCAATAAATTCGGTCTATTTTTGTACACCAATTGGTTGTCATTTATTAAGAGATACTTTTTGTACTAATATAGCGATCGTTTTGTTTGAATATTCAGTCAATACATCAATAAAAACATGATTTTGAGACAGAAATCAGTCGAAATATATACTAATTTCGGCTCAGAATAAGAGCGACAGAGCTTTAAATTCTTGTTGGCATAAAAATAATGTTCAATACATTTAATGCGATGATTGATATAACAAATGAATTGCTGTTTTTCGTTGAATAATAAAAAAAATATATTATAATAGCAGTGAGTTTTTTCTCTGCAAAAATCAATTATTTGAGAGTAAACGGAGTGTCGGAATACAAGAGCACTACATATAGAGACCAACAATGGATTCTATACAACAACTATGGGTTCTCTGCTTTTCTCAAAGCATTCTATGGATTCTCTACAGAAACGACATTCAAAGCGAGCAAAAAAATAATAAACCATTAGATTCGTTGAGTATTACTATTCAGCCATATATATGGATAGATGTGAGCGCCGGCACACAGAAACAGAGGGGGCCGGCAATTGAGACAACTCCGAGTGAGAACCAGAACTCAAAACTCTGTTTTCCAGTGACTGATGCGAATCAAACAGACATAGGAATCGAGAGGACAGGGCATAAGCAGAGAGGACAGGGCATAAGCAAAATGAGAGAAGCGCTTACAGTTTCGTATTGAGTGGTACGCCCTTAATAACGCTTCACTGCAACATAACTATACCAAAAGGACAGACATAGAGAGCAGTGAATGGATGGCACAAATGTATTCACATTTTTCAACACAAACACAACACACGACTAACTGTTCAATACTTTTTGTATAACTATTTTCCTGAAACAAAACAATAGGAACTGACTGTTAGGCTGAGCTCTCAACATATGCCCAATCTATTGGAAATGCCAGCACTGGAGGGAACACCACATCTGACAATTCATTTATATTTCTGTTGATTAGTTTAGTTATTATTCTTTCATTAATTTTCGCATAGAATTTGATTTTTTTTATGTGAGGAAAGTCTTTAAGGAATAGAGTCTTGTAATCAATTTTAAGGGAAAACCTCTTTATTCAAATTAAGTCTCGTCTCAAAATGGGTTGGAATGGGTTCACAAAGAATTGAGATTAATTTTACTAATAATTTTCAAAATAAGATTACTTTAATCTCTTGGGAAAAGTGTAGCTATTTTTTCATTCTGTTCTCTAATCTATTTTAGGTATAAGTCGTTTGAAAAGCAATAAATTGTGTCTCAAAACAAGAATAGGAATCGAATCCAAATGACAGGCACTGAAAGGGAAAGCCATAAGAAAGTGGGTCTCCAATAAGGTTCAAATAATTGTACATGGTTAAAAATTAGTGATTAATACTTTACATAATTAGCAAAATTAAATAATACGTATGATTAATCTCACCTTGCGCAACTTTATCACTCTTAGGCGATGGACTACAAAGATTACCCCCTTGGGCATCCCTGCCCTTTAATCGAGTGAAGAATTTTAAATACTTTGCTTTAAAAACAAGTGTCTATTGTTTTAAACACTGAGTGAAAGCATCAAAAAAATTTGTGAAGAAATTAATTAGATTTGTTTGACGTCTAATAGAAATTAATTACAAGTTTAGACAAAATTTGTTGAAAAACAAACACATTTTTAAAGAAATATTTTGTTTTTTTGAAGACTAATAGAAATATTACTTTTGATAACAACATAAGAGTTCGTGATTTAGACTACAATTGAGAAAACATTCAACGCTTTTACAGACAATTGGTTACGGATTACGTCAAAAGTCACGAAAAGTATATTAAATGTCGAATAAAAAGAGTATTTCATAACATTTGACTCAAATTCCAGAATAAATTTTCATTAAATACGAGAAATGCAAACAAAAGCTAATATTTAACAAAAATTTTAAATAAATAGTGAAATGAAAAACATTTTTCTTTTGTAAAAAAATGAAATTCAAAAATTTATATTCAAATATGACTCACCTTAAGAGGTCTGACAATAGTCACAGTTTCAAGAGAAGTGGTCGGCGCCATCATTTTAGATCAAGTTTATCTAGATCGTATAAAACCATCAGGTAAAATTGCACAAAGTTATCATGTTCAAATAATAATCGCAAAAATTTCAGGAATTTTTATAATAAGATATCAAACAAATAATATTCTGGTTATTATTATTGAGTAAAATGTAATTTCAATACTGGAGTCATATCTCGATTACAGCACAGAATAATGAATTGACTCTAAGTTTAAGATAAAAATATAATTTAAATATCGATTACAACAATAAAAAACATTATAAATAACTTATTCATGCATTTAGTAAAGCATGAAATGAAATGAGCATTCAGTTCAAGGATTTGAAGCAATGAAACAAATGTTTAAAAAATATTTGCAAAAACTTTTTATTTGATGATAGAGTGGGCGACAAAACAATTGCTTTTTTAATAGAAGTAATTGATGTGAAAAAACATCATTGGATTTGAATTGTTTTACAAAAGCCAGACATTTGATTGACATAAACCAAGAACTTTATACTGAATTCAACCCTTATTTTTATCGGCGAATAATATCGAGAAACGGGTTTTCAGTTTTTGTCTGAAGAGATGAATGTTTTTTCTTTCCATTATTTGTTTGAATACAATAGAGGTTTTGATTTTAAAATTTGATTAAACAAAATGTAAGGCATTTTTGTATACAATTCTTGTTTTTCTACTTTTCAGCTAAGAGTCAGACATTTCCGCGAATATATTAAATTAAATTTTCCAAGAAATTCAATAATCTTGCAAATATTTGTACAAAAATGGGCAAATATGAGTAATAATATTTTTTTTACTTACTTATTGAAGAAATTCGCACAAGATTAATGATGAATTATTATCAGGACAATTTCCACACAAATAGATTAAATGCATTAAAATATTCGTAAAATATTTATATATAATTAAAATATTTAATAAAATAAATCAATATTAAGCATATATTTTGATTTTAAAAACAATCAAGATTAAAATACATATTATTCGTCAAGTTTAAATATTCACATAATAGGAAATTAAATGATCCCTGCATTCAATTAGGATTAATTTCGTTGTATATCTTTCACAAACTTATTGTAAATATTTTGTATATATGTTTGGAAAACGTCTCAAAACATATTTAATCGCTTCGATTGCAGTACTATTTGAGAGTCAAATATAAATCGGAAAATATTTTTTGAATTTTTTTTATTTAATATTTTTATTTTGAGTTTCATTTGTAAACTGACTTATGATGGCATAAATCACAGACAATACACAATTAACGTTACTCTTATACACACTAAGTCTGACCCCTTATTATCGACATCATTGAGATGATGTCATTTTAATTTTATTAATCGAATACAACGTTATAGTATATGAGTGGGGATTCATTTTGTTAATTTTAAAAATTTACCATAATACTCATTTTTAGCAAGTAAAATTGAAAATATTTTTCATACAAAAAATTATATTGATTTTGATTTATTGTCAAATATAATGAAAATATTAAGCTATGGTTTTAATCATGATTTTAGTTTGAAGGGTAGTTTATTTTTTAAAAGTTTTGGAATGGAGTTTGCGTTAAATAAAATATGTGAAGGACGTCCTCACTTTTATTTGTGAGGGCTGAACCAAACTCCCAAAAGCTAATGTTATAATTGGAGGTTTAGTTAAAAGTATTGCCAAAAAGTATTAAATCGCATTCACTTTCAAAGTCACTGCAATCGAAGAAATATTTGTAGCAATAAATTACGTCCAAACCAAACAAACTTGTTCAATTATTTTGGAAGTTACTTAAGTTTGTCAACTAAACTCGATTCGATATATAATATTGTTTATATTCTTTTATAATTTAACTAAATTTTTAAATATTTATTTAAGCAAGATCATTTTTAACTCTCATCTATTAGTTTTTAGTCATTCGCCCAAAAAAATTAAAGAATATTT
>JAQGCR010000004.1:0-18120 GCA_034699895.1 Chamobates voigtsi
TCCTGTTTAGAAAACCAATCGCCCGGCGCTCCCAAACTCAGTATTTTGTCTTTCAGAGGAGGTTTTCACGGCAGGACTTTTGGTGCCCTTTCGTGCACCCATTCCAAAGCAATACATAAGTTGGATGTGCCCTCATTTGATTGGCCAATAGCTACCTACCCCATTTATAAATACCCGTTGAATGAAAATCTAATCCAAAACGAAGAAATGGACCGAAAATGTCTTCAAGAGATACAGGGCTTGATTGAGAAATACGAACGTAAAGGCTGTCCAGTGGCCGGACTTATAATTGAGCCAATACAGGGAGAGGGCGGAGATAATCACGGATCAGTTCAATTCTTCCAACAATTGCGTAAACTGTGCACCAAAAACGGAGTGGCGTTTATTGTGGACGAGGTTTATATCAAATCGAATAACAAATTAATTGTTAAAATTGTTTTGAACCGACTCTTAGGTACAAACTGGTGGCGGACCCACCGGAAGGATGTGGGCTCACGAACACTTCCAATTGGAGGACAGTCCAGATATCGTCACATTTAGTAAAAAGATGCAAATCGGAGGCTTCTTCTATAAGAAGGCGTTCCGACCGGATCAGGCGTTTCGTATATTCAACACATGGTTAGGCGATCCCTCAAAACTTGTCTTTTTGGAAGCAGTCGTCAAAACAATTAAAGAACAGAATTTGATCGAAAAGATTGCAAAAACCGGGGATTATATGCTTAGAGGTCTCGAAACACTTCAAGCAAAATACCCGAATCTTCTTATGAATGCCAGAGGAAGGGGTACTTTCTGTGCCATTGATTTTACTACTTCTGAGCTGAGAGATAAAGCGATTAAGGTTTGCCTCAATTCAGTCCATTCTTAAACTTGTTTTAAAATAATTTTTGGCATAACTTTCAGGTCTTACACAATAATGGCGTTCACTGCGGAGGCAGTGGTTCCGCCACTTTGAGAGTGAGAACAACCCTCACATTCAATGAAAAACACGTCGATGTCTTCCTCAACAAATTGGAACTCAGTCTCAAAGAACTCAAGTGATTCCAAAACAAATATTTCGCTTATTTTTCAATTGATATAAACTATTACTAAATGTCTTTGAATTTCGTTAATAACTGTTATTTGTCTCAAAATGTGTTCAAATTTAAGTCAAATTAAAATTCTTTAAAATTTAATTCAATGGAAAACAAATTCCAAATTTATTTCAATTTTAATCTAATTATAATTGCATTTAATTTAAACTATTTTTTTACAACTTTTGAAAATCTGATCCAATTTGAAACTGCGATCAATTAATCTAACAATTATTCGAGAGGTTTGCGCCCAGGGTCACTCATCTGATAGTGGAATCTGAGGGCATCCCTATAGTTCTGTCCGCCCAGAGATCCGGTCTCTACGCGGGTCTGATCGATATCCTCAGGTAAGAGGATTTGCCATCCGTTCGGATAATTTTCAGTCGGAGTGTTAGCCCTCAGGTTAAGTATACCGACGAGAGCTCCGGCAACGGCTACAGCAAAACCAATACCTGTGCTGTGATCTAAACAATTGATAATATAATTAAAATCCGTTGAAAATTAGATTAGAAGAGAGAAAGGCATACACTTATAGCCCCAAATGAGGCCAACGGAGGCGCCGCCTAATATGTGATTCCAGGGATGTTCAAAAGTGTCCTGCTTTTTGCCCCTAAGATTAGCCACACAACACGTGATCGCTGCGTATAACGCAAAGGAACCCCCTTTTCATAAAACACTCAAACATTAGCATTAAATGAGAGGTGACTCGAATTTACCGATTCTTCCGAAATGAGAGGCCGCTCTTCCGAAGGCATTCCAATAATTGAGTTGTTTGTTACCCAACACATCGACGACAGCAACAAAAGAGGCTAATAATCAATAACTCATTGAACCAAAGCTCAGATAAGATTATAAGTGAGTGACAGACCTAACTGAGTGCCGACTACACCATAATTGAAGATCTTCTTATGGCAGTCCTCGAAGTCTGGAGTATCGAAAAAGTAGTATTTCTTCTTCGGTGGTTCGCCTAATATCTCTTTCTTTGTATAAAATGGTGTAATATTTCCCCAAAAGCCAAAAGGGACCGGATATGGGGGACACCAAACAGGTTTATGAGTCCATTCATCGGGTAATTGCCAGTCGCGGTAACCCATCGTTCGGTAAATCAGTCAACAAATGGAAGATATTCTCAAATATTCTCAAAATATAAACAAATTTTTTACACAAAAATTACGTCAGAATTGAAAATATGTCTCTTTAAATGTTTGAATTAAACTTGCTCATTTCATAAACCATTTAAATGTTTTAACTTAATTAATTAAATTTACCTTGGGCTTTCATTACATCTACATAAATGTACTATAGTTTTGTAGTTCTGACCCTGGATTTCATTTATCAGAAAATACTTTGGAAAACAAATAATACTTCACTAAAATTAGCTAAACTAGCTAATTAGCATGATCAATTCAATAAAAACAACTTTTGTTTAGAGAAATAACTTTAATTCTTTTGAGTATATATCGAGACAAACAAATACTTAATTTAAGAGATTTTTATTTTAAAATAAAAACATAAAAAACAAATAAATTAATGAAAACCGAAATGAGTTTCACAGATATTGCCATAACTGGTAGAGAGGGGAACACCTCATCGCGATCTGATAAGCAGTGTCTCCGCTTTCATTCTTCAGACCAATATCTATGTCTTCGTTATGCAAAAGAAGTTCCAAAAGCGGTCTATTGTTTAAATTTGAGGCCAAATGTAGGGCAGTATTGCCTCCATTGGATACGGCATTGATATCTGCGCCACAATTGAGTAATAAGTCAATGGCCTCAATGTGTCCCCATTTGGCCGCACAATGCAATGGTGTCCAACCATCGATAGTCCGGGCACTGATGTCAGCACCCGATTGGATGAGAAGTTTCATAACAATAATGTGATTGTTATAAGTGGACCGATGGAGAGGAGTATAGAGATCACTGTCCACCGCACGGACACAATTCCGATCAAATTTGAGACACTTTTCAACAGTTAAGAGATGTCCCTCTTCTGCGGCTTTCAATACCTTCTCATTTAAATCAGTTGTTTGTAAATCCTTTTCACTGATATTTTCATCAAATGTTGTCTCACTTTTCACACAATTGTCTAAGTTTTCAATCAAATTGTTTTCATTGAATTCATTCATAATTAACGTTAAAATGAGTCAAAATTATTGACAAATCATTTAAATTAGTTTTCACTTCATTTAAATTGATTTAAACTCATTGTTCGTAATGTAAACAAAAAAGCGATTCATTTAAAAGTCTTGTGTTTTGTGAAGACTTGCGCTCAGAGTTTGAAACTGTTTTTAGAGAAAAGTTGTAAAACTCGTAATAAGTTTTGGTTTAATTCAACCTTCAAATGGAAAGTATCTCCAATTGATTGCATCGATTAAACGTCTGTTTAATCAAAATCAATGTTTTTGTTCATAAATCTTAAGACAAACGAATAATAATGGCGTTTATGACTAAATTGTTGTCAAATAATAGCAAAAAATTGTTGCAGTTTTGCAAATTTGATTCTTGTAACTCCAAGTCTATCCTTTTTAGATGTCTTTCCACTCGATTAGAAAATCAATTGAATGACAAAACAAATGACACAAATTTTTTAAATAATGTCAGTCTCGAAGATAATGGAGATCTTCTCAATGGTCTGACTGAAGAACAGATCGAATTGAGAGCAAATGTCAGGAAATTTGTTGAAAAAGAATTGACGGAACAAACGGTTCAACTGATGGACAAGTCTTCCGAATGGTCTGAATTCAGGAATTTCTGGCGTAAATTGGGTTCAATGGGTTTGCTTGGAGTGACCGCAGAGTCTAAGTTCGGTGGACTAGAGTTGGGTTATTTTGAGCACTCGATTGTAATGGAAGAGATAAGTCGGTGCTGTGCAGCCATTGGCCTTTCATATGGAGCGCACAGTAATCTATGTGTAAATCAGTTAACACTTAATGGAAGTGAAGAACAAAAACATAAATATCTGCCAAAACTAATCGATGGCTCACATGTGGGCGCTCTCGCTATGTCTGAAACGGGAAGTGGTTCTGATGTCGTCTCAATGAGAACTACCGCTCAAAAACATAAAGACTATTATATTCTCAACGGATCCAAGTTTTGGATAACTAACGCACCCGAAGCCGATGTACTCTTTGTTTATGCGAAGACCAGTGAGAGGGGAATCACTCCTTTTATTATCGAAAAGGGTTGGGAAGGCTTTTCTATCGGACAGAAAATCGATAAATTAGGAATGAGAGGGTCTCCCACTTCAGAGATACTGTTCGACAATTGTAAAGTACCCGTCGCTAATATGGTCGGACAGTTGGATAAAGGCGTATATGTTTTGATGAGTGGTCTCGACTACGAACGGTTAGTACTTTCTGGCGGATCACTCGGTATAATGCAAAGTGCGTGCGAACTGGCCTTCAATTACGCGCACACCCGCTCACAGTTTGGACGACCCATCGGACACTTCCAAATACTCCAGGCAAAAATGGCAGATATGTATACCCGACTGTCCTCTTCGCGATCATATCTTTATAATACTGCCCGCGCTGTCGATAACTATAAAAGAAAAGTTGAGCCAAACATTCCGTCGTCTGATAGCAGTCCGTTCACAAAGGAATGTGCTGGAGTCATTCTCAGCCTCTCTGAAACGGCCACTCAGTTATCACTGGACACCATTCAAATTATGGGTGGAAACGGGTATTCCAATGAGTACAGCGCCGGACGACTACTTAGAGACGCAAAGCTGTATGAGATCGGAGCCGGAACTCAAGAAATCAGGCGATGGCTTATCGGACGACAAATCAATAAATTGTATCAATAAATACAAACATATTTTACTCAATTTTATATTAAAATAAACTAATTTTTAAGCAAAAAACGTTTTATTTGAAATTTCATTCGATTGAACACAATTTGAATGACCATAATTACCATAATGACCATGTTCAAACACAAATTATATTCTATTTTTAACTTTAATTCGACTCATTTTTAGACATTTGATTGAAAGCCTTTCTATTATTGAATGCAATTATTTTGAAATTGGAATATCATTGACCCGACCCTCAACTTAAACACCAACTTGGTATACTAATACTACCAAGCTCACATCAAAATTAATTACTAAAATGATTGTTTGAAAAGTTTTCCTTAAAAGTATTGCTATCTATGTTTAGAGATTTGAGTGACAGTCTGTGTATTGAAAACCAGTGCTGACATCAAACTAATTGTTTTGAAAGTCTTCACAACTCTTAAGAAATTAATTGAAAACACATTGAAATTCAGTGAAAATTGAGTCATAAATATAAGTGAAAACATTTTGTTTACTCAACGCTTGGAGTGCTTTAACAAAGATTTCCAATAATATAATTAAAAATATTTGGTTTTATTTTTATTGACAACTAATCGACAGAAGAGTTAAACTAAAGAGCAGTTTATTATATGAAATGCCAACAAAATATTGTTATAATTTGTGATCAAATGATTTCACTGTTATTTTTGATAACAATTTGTTAGAAATTCATTCAATTATTATTCGTTTAGTTTTTAGATAATAAACAAAATTAATGGAAATTTAATATTTGTTTATATTTAGTAAAATTGTTTGAATTGTTTTAATAATTGTGATTATAATCGGTTTTAATGATGATTGCAATGGAAGGACCTCTTTGTAAGTGGACTAATGTCATGAAGGGATGGCAATACAGATGGTAAGCCTTCACATAATTTAATTAATTAAGAATCAGTTCTATTATTCAAAATATTTTTATATCAAATTCAACAAAAAATGTCTTTTGTTGTCAGTTATGGTACGGCTCCGGGACTCTGATCCGGATGTCTAACCATTGAGTGATGACAACTCTCCTAACCGTTAGTCTGACCAAGATTAATAAATGTTATCAATTAACCTGGTTATTAAACCTATCATTAAAAGCACCTCCTCTTAGTCTGGGTATCCAATAATATGTTTAACAATAATTGTATTGTACCAGGATCTTTTTGTAGAATTACCTCTTTTAGTCATTTGTCTGATCCATAGATCTGATGTGCTTTTAATTATTGGTTTAATTTTAATTAAGATTAAAATGTAATTAATTGCCATTCATTTCGGTCTTATTGTTAATCAGAGTATAAAATAATTTTGTAAAACAGTTATGACTCAAACAATTGATGTCATCGAGTCTTGAATTGATGTCAATTTTCAGAACTCGAATAGATTTACAACTTTTGTAATATTTTATACTAAAATATTGTTGAGTCGAAAGTATTAGTTATTCAAATGAATGGCAATTCCAACAAATTTTGGAACCGTTTTAAACAGTATTTTCTTATTTAATGTAATTTTATTTAAATTAAATTTAACCATAAATTTAGGTTCGTTTTGGACGATAACGCGGGTCTTCTCAGCTATTATACGGTAATTATTATACAAAACATAAATATTCTCCAAATTCTTAGTTTTGAATAACATTTAGTCAAAGGAAAAGATGATTAAAGGCGACCGAAGAGGTTGTGTCAGACTTAAGGTTTGTCAACATTCCTTATTTACAAATAATCGATAGTAAACTATTTTATCTATAATTTATCTTGGTCTATTATTAATCCAATTCATTATTAATTTTTATATTAAATTCTTGACCGCAAATCATATCTTTATTTTTGTTTTCTATAATATATTCTCAAAATTCAGTCAAAATATAGTGAAAATAAATAAGCGTTAACTTAACTAGCTAATTTTAGTTATACACTTTTTCATGTTAAAACGAGCTTGGTATCATTGTTTGCAGAATTGAATTTAATTAGAATTTAACTAGTCCAGTTAAATATGCGAATGAACATGCTAAATAGTGAATTACAGTAAAAGATCTATTATATCACTTTCTATTCTAGCAAACATTGAAAATGTACTAGAAACTACAAGTACTTTATTGAGTGCATGGATTGCATAAACTTTATTTATCTGCGTTTTATTACTTTACTCCGTAGATTTGTCTTGATAATTCAAATTTTTAACTTGTATAACTAATTTCTTTATTCAATTATGCAAAGAATTATACCAAGCTTGTTTTAATATGAGATAGAATTGCGCGGTAAACTTGACCTAATAAACCAAGTGATTATTTTTAAAAATGCGCTTAATTTGACCAAGTTGATTATTACAATTATCCAACATATTTGAAATGCACTCAATTGTTGTTAAATTGTAATTTCAATTGAGATAAACATTAAAAATATTATTTCAATCCTTAATCAGATTCTTATTTGGATTTCGTTTTTGTTTATAAAAAATTTAATATTTTATTGATTGCCTCACTTATACCGAAACTGCCCTCAAATTGACTCTAATGTATAGACAACCAATTAATCATCCATCAAATATTGTGAGAATTATCTAGAAGCAATTTGTTATTGGTTTTACATCCTTTGTTCGTTCAAATAGTTTTTTATTATTGATTGTCATAACTCCTAAATCTTATAAATTGATTCTTGACTATTGAATAGTCAGTCATTGTTTCTCAAAGTTTTCACATTTCTTAATTGTAAACTTGTTCATTTTTATTAACAAATGTTAAATGTATTCTAAACCTGCTTGCTCAATATTAGGTAATGCGGTCTTCATATTAATTATATGAATAAAATTGTGATATTGTTTAGTGATTTACTTTATAATTATTATTCCCAACAAAGGGAGCGGTAATCGGTATCGACGACGAGGACGACAGCACTTTCACGATTACAGTGGACGGCAAAATGTTTCACTTTCAGGGTTTGTACTCTCATTTGTATTCAATTTAAATGTCATTTCGCATGAATTCATTATTTCTTCATAAGAATCAAATGGTTTCAGACTATCATTATTTGAAAGTATTCGCGAATTCTTTATCTTTGACTACAAAATGATTTTCAAACCTTTGAATTTCATACTTAAGTTGATAACAATTGTTGCCAACAAATCATTTTTTAATTAGTTTTTTCAAAGACTATTGATTACTAAAAGTGAATATCGATTAGAGAGATATGCCCTTGCTAACAGTGCTACTGCCAATCGCCAGCGTTAATGATGTGTTCCCGTATTGGAAACACGACTAAATGTATGGCAAAACAATTTGGTCGGACATAAAAATGATATTAAAGGTGTTGTAAGTGTTGTACGCATTCTCTGCCAACAAATGTTCTCAATTTTAGTCTATTTTGTGAATCATATCGTTTTTGCGCAAAACGAGAGAATGGCATAACTTTTTGATATTTCAATTGTTATTATATAGCGATTTGATTATAAAATATCTGACGAATGAAAGTCTATAATAAGGACAATATGTTTGTTTCCATGTCATCAAAAGTACACAAATAAAAATCGAAATTCAATTAAAGTCTATTCAAATGACTTCTCTTTTCATTTCTCTAATTCTTAAAATAGAAATTGTGTTCAAAATTCGAAAATCTCTTTATTTTCACTTAAAAAACAGTGAAAAACAAACTTAATATAAATTTTATTAAACAATTTTGAAGTGAGTTATAAAATAATGTGTGAATTCCTGTAAAGCACACGACGCTGAGGAGAGGACTCGTTGGGTAACAGCTTTAGAAGACACTATTCTTCGTCACACACATCGAAGGCGTATCAAAAAGAGTGATCAGAGCCAAGTGCCCACACTCTCCGACTTTGAACGAAAGCTCACCGAAACAGACGCTTACTTACAGCTGTTGATAAGTCAGGTCAAACAATTGGATCACAGAATAGATAAGGAGTCCAACGAAGCCGACAAACAAAAACTATTAGCCATTAAACTGAAGACAACCACTCTTTTGGATGGCATTAAACACACTATAGTTTTGTTACAAATAGCAAAGGTTTGCAAACATTTCAATCGATTTTCAACTAATATTGTGGAACACCCTTTCAGAACACAACACATCCGGTTAATGGCACTTTAGTTTCATCCAACAGCGGAACCGTCGGTACTTCTAACTCGACCAATTCTTCGGTGGCCGACGAGACGTTTATCGACGTCTCGCAGACCGACAATAGTTTTAATAGAGTTGTGTCCGCTTCGAGTCATTCCCATCCGTCTGAACATAACTTTGTTGTCGTTCGGAACACTGTCTGTGAATCAGTTCTAAACATAAATTCTGTGCCCGAAGTGTCTTATAGTAGTAGCGATGACGACGACTTCTTTTATGACGCTCCTGAAGCCTCTTCTTCGCCCTCTCTGATGACCAAACCTATTAGTGATAGTGTGCCACAAGTCTTACAAAACTTGGATCAGTTAACTATCAGAGACGAGAAGTCAGGTCAGACTTCTATTGATTACGATTTGATGTATGAAAGCGAAGAGGAAGAGTTGGGTTCCATCGAAAATCATGGATCAGTTATCTCTCATCTCATATCTCAGGTTAAAATAGGAATGGATTTAACGAAAGTAGTTTTGCCGACATTTATATTAGAGAGGCGTTCACTTCTGGAAATGTACGCCGACTTCTTCGCACACCCGGACCTCTTCGTCAGGTATTTATAAGCATTGACTCAAATTTTCAGTATTTTATTAAATTTGAATCAATTTGTTTGTCAGTATAACTGACTGTCAGACCCCTCAGGACCGTATGATACAAGTCTTGAAGTGGTATTTGTCTGCGTTTCACGCGGGGAGGAAGAGCTCTATCGCTAAAAAGCCTTATAATCCAGTGTTGGGAGAAGTATTCAAATGCTATTGGAATGTTCCGGGTATACCCCAAAAGGTATTTCCTTCTATTTCTTGTATTCGATCTTAATTTTTAATTGAATTAAATGTTAGGACCAATTAGTGAGCGATGGACCGATACCATGGGCTGACACAACGAACCTAACATTCATAGCAGAGCAGGTGTCGCACCACCCGCCCATATCTACCTTTTACGCCGAAAATGTCGAAAAACGAATTATGTGTTCAGGTATTCAATTAAAAGTGTTTTTGATTTAAATATTTATTTTTGATTTTTCTCTATATTTAGCCCACATTTGGACAAAAAGTAAATTTTTGGGACTCAGTATTGGCGTAAATAATATCGGCGTCGGATCCATATATCTATTGGACAGAGGAGAGGAGTATGTGTGCACTTTCCCCAGTGCTTACGGCCGGTCTATATTGACTGTGCCCTGGGTCGAATTGGGCGGATCCGTAACTATTAACTGCCAACAAACTGGTTATTCAGCGAACATCGAATTTCAAACAAAGGTTTGTATGTCTTTCCCTTTAATTCATTTAATTTAATCGATTTGAATGGACAGCCCTTTTATGGCGGCAAAAAACATCGAATTAGTGCCGAAGTATTCAGTCCTCCGCCGACCAAAAAGTCAATAATAACGGTTAGCGGCGAATGGAATGGACTCATGACATCCAAGTGCTCACAAACTGGTAAAACACAAGTATTCGTTGACACGAAAGCAATTCCTATAATCAAAAAGCAAGTAAAGCCTATCGGACAGCAACAGGACTTCGAATCTCGATTTCTTTGGAAAGACGTGACGGCGGCTCTCAAAAAGCAAGAGGTGAGCGCTGCCACGACCGCCAAATTCAATGTCGAGCAAAAACAACGAGAACTCGTCAAAGAAAGAACAGAAAAAGGAGTCAAATGGGATAATAGGGTAATCTTTCTATTTATGTGAGCAATGACTAAATCTAATGACCTTGTTTATATTGTCCAGGTCTTCCATAGTTTGGGTGATAACTGGAATTATAACAATCCGTTGACGAAAAGGAAATAATTTTAAATAATTTAAATAAATGTTTTAGTTTTATATTATATAATATTCTATGCATTCATTCATTCATTGAATTCAATGTTTGTTATAAACAAAAGTATTTACTTTTATTTTATAAATTATCGATTGATTTATTGATTGATTTATTGCTCGAATTTTTAAAAAATATTATTATTATTTTAATTTAAAGATTGACTCAATTTTTACAAATTGGTTGTAATACTAGTCGCCGGAAATCCACTCAAAATATTTAGCGATTTTTTTAAATTATTGTTATTTTTGTCGAAAAGTTTGAAAATAAAGCAATTCTTTATTCAGTTTTATATCCATTAATATCCAAAAAACAGTCAAAAATCAAATTAATTATAAACTAAAATACCATTTGTTTTAATCAATTAATTCAACATTAAATTTAGTAAATAAGTTAAAAATGGAATCAATTAATGGCTTTAAAATAAATTATAAATTAAAGACTCAAAGAGTTGTCAACTTTTATATAAAATTATGTAAAAGTATTTAATATTTTGAGTACATTTTCACCAAAAGTGTTAGAAAGACATCAAATATTAGGTTCAGTTAGTCTTCGGTTTCAATTTGAAGCTCGGTTTTAATGAAAGGAAAGCATCAAAATGTGTCAGACTCTTTCAGTGTCAAAATGACTAAAAGGGTAATTTAATCATTTGATTACTATATTCTGTGCCGATAAGCCCTCTGGAGGTGAGACTCAATTCGTTGATAATCTCTTTAAGCTTTCGTTTATTTTTGCGTTGCGTTAGAATAAGTCGAATGAAATGAGTCTTTTGTTCTCTGTTCACATTAGAAGATGGAAAGCCTTCCTTTTGAACCAAACCGTTCATAGCACGGGTCAAGTTATCGAAGTATTTCCAATTGAGAGCCATAAGTATGTCTGCCATGTGTTCGACCACAGATCGCGGAGAATCGTAAGTACCGCCAATTACAGCAAAGACCTGAATCACCAAATTATCGAACTCTTCGTTTACCACTTTATTCATAGCTTCGACTTCACGGCTGAGAACAACGAACTCACTTATGAACGCAGAACTGTGGCGAACGGTTGGCTTTTCGGGTAATACTATGGCAGACATCGCACATCGAAACAAATTGGAAACATCTAAAGAATTGCGACTAAAAAGAACCGAAACCTTTTTGACGATATTTGCCATCACAGAGAAGAACACTTCCAGAAGAGATGTTTGTTGTCTGACATCTGTTTGACAACAATTCAAAGTGTGATTACATATTCTGACCAAATATTCTGTTAAATCGTTTTCCAAATCCACGTCTTTTCCAAAAAGAATTATCAGATTTTTGGAGATCTCGAGGACTGATGTCTGACACGAAGAAGAATATAAATATAAAAGCAATTCTAAGATCTTATGAACGAGTGGTTTGATTTGATCCAATAGTGTGGTCACCGACTTCTTAATGCAATCGCAAAGAGATTCAGTTATAGTTTCATCGGTCGGCCATTTGCTGCCAATACTCATGAAAATCGGCAAAACCTAAAAACGAGTCGTCATTTAAATACAATTTGTGACACAACTCGAGTCAATACCTGTTCCAGAATTATGTAAATCGGTTGCGGTGTTTGACTGCTCACCGATTGACAGCTCTGACCATTATTTCTGTTTTCACTGTTGTCTTCGGAATCACTTCGTTTAAGATTGACGTCAAGGGTTGAGAAGAGCATAGCTATCATTGTTAACTGTGAGGACATGTGAGCCTTTATATTCTGGTCATCACTTATCGATTGCTGGCATTGATTCAGAATATTGTGAATATTTGTCACAATTGGTGTCAAAAGTTTGTTGACTCCAATCATTATCTCTTCGATGGGAAGGACAGACAGAGTCAGACCAATCGAACACATTATTCTCGATCTTTCTTTTGGTTTGAGAATTGAATCACAACTCAGACATTCCTCACAAATGGAAAGTATTTGTTGAGCGTAAGGTTTGACCACCGGTTGACACTCTCGGGTCAGATCTTTGAGAGCCATTGTCGCCGAAACGGTCACAAATTGGTGCGATTTCAGTCCAATTGTAAGAAGTGATAAGACATTTGGCAAATATTGGCTGTTATGGGAAATCCATTCACTATAAGCGGCCAATGAGTCCATAGTTGTGGCCAACAATCGCGGCGATGAAACCAAAGTGAACGGAATATTGGGTAAGGCGTCAAATATTTGCTGCAAATAAACCGATTCGGAAACGTCGACGTTCTCTGCTATAGAGCTGAACGCGTAGAGGACTGCCTCCAGATATTGCCACGACTTGTTCTGATCCTTATTGAGTTGTGCCGTCAAATGATTGGCAGACAATTGGAAATGACTTAAAAGACTCGATAACATCGAAACTCGAAGAATATTATAGCAATACATGAAAGAGTCGCCGATGTCCTGTCGATAGCATCTGAAGCTCTCCCTGTCATAGCTGTTCCAATCACTTTCAAAGATATCATCGCTCGGGTACTGAACTTTTATCAGAAACGCGTCAATCAATGAATGAAATAATGGATTGAAAAGAGTTATATAAGTCTCGATTCGGGACTCATCCGAAGCAATGATATCGTCCTGAAGTGTGTACCAGAAGTTAAAGGCCTGTTCACTACAGTTCTCGTCAATTGAATAATAACCCGGAGTTGAACTGCATTTAAGGATAACTGATATACTCTTCAGAATATTGTCGCGATGTTCCGGTTTGTCGATCACCGCATCCAAAAGGAGTCGGGAGTGGGTCTCTGACACCTGAATGAACAGACTGTATATACTGTTAACCATCTCTTGATTAGACTCTTCGATGGCTTTATTCAAAATCGGTTCCAAAGCAACCATTTTGTCGATTAGTCTGAGAACAAGGTTTGGCTGTTTATGCATTTCTGGATGAGAATAGATGTTTGTCAGCGCTTCCACTGACGCCTGACTCAGATTCTCGTCACAAACTGATCGAAGAATGAGTAAAACAATGTCTTCGTGATTATCCGCTAAAATCAAAGGACCGGTATTTTGAGACCAATTAGAAAAGCACTTAATCGCCGAACTCTTTATGTCTTCAGTTAATTGTGGTTCCGATAAAACGGCAAAAATAATGGAAAATATCTGTTCGTTAAACTTCAATAAAGCACTTCTGATGATTATCTTCTGGTGTTGAGTCAAATAACTTGTTTGAAACTCTTCTGGTATTATAGACAACAAATCCATCAACGCTTGAAGTACTCGATTGACCGGAATGTGAGACAATTTGTTCGGTTGTAAAGTCTGTACCAAATCCGTGATTGCATTCTCCCAACAGTTGGCGACCGAACGGACCACATATGCGGCCAAACAAACAACAATTCGGGTCTCAACTATTCTCAAGCCATCCAATGATAAATACGATACCAATAATTGGATCAATTGGTTCTTCAGTTCCATTTGCTTTTGAAGATCCAATTCATGATAGAATTTAACGATTTTTGTGTAAAGAGTGGAAGCGCCGAAGTATTGCACTTCCACTGCTTTGGACGGATTGAGGAGAGCCGCCGATAGCGCCCACGCCTCCGATGACACCTGAATGCATGTCAGGTACTGATTGGCCTCCGATTGACTCAAATGATTGTTGTTGTGATACAATTCACGGATCAATCGCTCGATGTCTTCAACCGATGGATTCATTATAACAATAAAATCAACACTTGTTTTAACAATCAATTCAATTGAATGTCGTTTTTGTTGATATAAAACAATTTAATTTCAAAAACAGAGACCAATCACTAAATTTCTGTCAAAAACTTCATTAAATTAAATATAAATCAAAACAAATGTTTGTTTTTGTACTTTAATTGGTTTTAGAAGTGATTACAAGTATTTTAATTCAATTAAATGTCAATTTGTTGTGAAAATCAATATTTTGAACGTAAGTCAAGAGATGTCAGGACTTGACTCACATTTAATGAAATTCTTTTATTATCGATATTTTGGTTCAAACTTTGGTATAAATTCTATAAAACTTTTTTTTAAGGAAATAAGTGTTGACTGCAATCAGAGACTGACAGCAAGTTTTGATATTTTTTATATTTTGAATATAAATCAAATGATTGACAGCTTTTCAATCGATTAACTTTAAGGACACGTTTGACTCGAGTTCCCAATTATTTTGATTTTTCTCATAAATATTTTCATTAATGAAATTATAGTTTCATATAATATATAGAAAATAAAAATCATATTTTATTACAACTTATAAATACATATCTTTTAGTTTGTATTAAACGTAAGAAATAAGTTAATCCTCAGATAAACTCAAACTTAACAATAATCCAAAAGTCAAACAAATTGTCTTTGGATTGGATTCTCTAAACTATTTATCAATAAATCAGATAATTTTGTAATCATTTTTAGAATTGGCGTAAAATTTGTATTCATTTCCTCAAAGATTTGTTTAGAAATGGTTTTAATTATACAAAACGAGTGTATATTTTGGGCCATTCTTTCTCTTAAAACTAATTTAAATCCAATTTGAAGACAATCCAAAACTCTGTTAATTGACTTTCAGTAATAATTTTTATATAAACTCTATTTAATAGTAAACCAATCCTTGAAGTAAAGTAACTCCTATTCAAACACGAGTTTAAAAATAACTTAAATTCATTGCATTTCTTAAATGTATTGTTTGTGTCTTAAAACCGATTATATAATTAATAAATTGTTAAATAAAATGCATATTAAATATGATTACATATAATGTAATGTCTGTGAGAGTCGTAACACAAAGTTTATGTGAAGACTAAAAGAGTGGTAAATATGTGAACAGATATTATATAAAATATAAATTTAATTATTATTCAGATTCGAAGCGAAAATATTTACGAATTTAAATGATTTTTGTTGTGATTTAATACGAATTTATAGACTTATAGGACGACAAGTGATATAACAAACGCCTGAATGTCTAGACTTAAGACCTTAACTCAAATATGATATAAATACTAAACGATTAAAGTGTTGCCATCAATGCAAACATCTTTTGCCACAATTAAGAGAAAGAGTCGTCAAATTTGATGACTATATGATAGTCTGCGACGAATTGCATAAATAAAATTCATAAAATCGGTGCCAAACTATCGGTTAGATTAAAACTTCTCTAATTTTAAGCAATTAATCAATTAATCACTACTATTATTATGATTAGACTCAATGATAACATTGTTTTAATCGCAAATATTTTCTGATATTTATTATCACATTATTAGACAACTTAAGAGACTTAAGACAACTACAAGAACTCGTGTTTGACTTCTTCTTTGAATTTGATTATTATTTTTATGTTATTTAATGCAAACACTAATCGATTCTTATTTGAGGTCATAATCGGAGCCACAATCAGATGACAATCAGACAAAACAAATCAATTGATTTAATCAGAAATCAATGAATAAACTATTGTTAACACAAAGTCTCAAATATTTATATCAATCCTTGCCTTGAATTTGACGATTCATTTCTCAAAAGGGGAGACATTTGTCTAAAATTTCTGAGCGATTGTTAAAAAAGTTTTAGTTCTTAAAAGTTTGACGATTAAAGTGATGGCAAACCATTGGAGACCTGTGACAATGGTTGTGCCAATGGTGGTGCCAATGGTTGTGCCAATACGGAACACAACTTGGCGTTCACTTAATATAACGTCTGTTATGTTGTGCTGAGCTCTGCCTATGTTTAGGAGTGGACTCGTCTGTACTGACTCTGTTCTGGCGCTGGTAGTGCTGGAAGTCTCTGGTAGTCTCTGATAGTCTGTGCGAACTGTGTCTGCATTTGAAGTGACTTTTGTTTGTTAGTCGACAGTAGACAGACCTGTCTTTCCATAAGAACAGAAAATGTCTGTAATTTTATATCTCTTTATTTGATTTGTTTGATCCCAAACTTAATTAAAATATATTTATATTTGAAATAATTGTCTATTATTTCAAATCAATGCAAACTTGAAGTGATCTTCGATGTGATTATTGGCCATAAAAAGCAAACCATTTTTGGATACATTGTCTGCTCTTCACTGCAATCAACACATTTAGAAGTCTCTTATGTTTACAAATAATTAAATAATTTGATTAAAAGTTTATTCAAATCTATTATAAATCATTGAAATCATCAGATAATCGATTAATTGATTAGTTTTATAATCGATTAAAAGTTTAATAAAATATATTTTTGTGCAAAAGTTTTTCCCATAAAATGCTTTCATTTGTAAAAAGTTTTGAACATTTGTTGAAAGAAATCGATTTTGAAGTTTCTTCTGAAGAGTTGAGTGACTGATAGACTCATTGCTACCAATTATTGTCATTATTTTATTTAAAAGTTTGGTTTTATATTAATATTTATTTATTGCGGACATAAATGTCATAATTATGTGGTATTTAATGCCATTAAATGTAAACTTCATATATGTTTCGCTCTAAGAGGAGCTCTTTAGCCAAACGTTTGATCAAAAAGAGAATTACCAGAAGTCCAGCCATAGATCCAGCAAATGAAGAGTCGAGAAGACAGTTGGAATCGACCGCCGCTATCGACCGACTCCTTCAGGACGATGACTACCAGTCATGTCTTCAATCGATGTTAAAGCGATTGAAAGAAAGTCAACTCAAGTCACTGTTTCGGGCTATCGATAGCAAAGGCGGACATACCTCTGATTGTGTCCTCTTTCCTAAAGATGTCATTAAAATCGGTCGAAAAGCGGGGGTCGATCCTCATGTTCTGTGCTGTCAGGTCTGGCGATGGCCTCATATTAGACATAAGACTGATATTAAACCATTGATTTGGTGTCATTGTTCACAAACTGATCCAATCTATGTCTGCATTAATCCCTATCATTGGACACAAGTCTGTAAAACAGGTATTATTTGAAACTTTTCTTAATTACTTAAGTTTGAGATAACTATTAATTAATTAGTTTTTATTAACTGTTATCGGTTTTAATGGTTAGCATTGAATTGATTTTCGATATTAATATCAAAACATATTTAAAGACAATAATAAGTGATAGACATAAGAGTTATGGCATCGATTGGAGGGGAATGTCATCTAAAGCATAGACTGTTGTCTCTCTGGTCTAATCTAAGTGTGAATTCTAGACATTCAGTGTTTGTCAGTCATTATCCTATCCTTCGATTCATTTGATGTCGTGTTTGGCGTCAACCGAAATGTTGGCGTCTTTTAGAGTCTCGACAAAAGTCATGTGTTTTTATATTTCAATTCAATTGTTTGCTTATATATTCATCAATGCTTTGAAAACATCTGCCGTTATATCCGAGTCGTGTCTCTCCACAGATATCAATA
>JAQGCR010000005.1:0-17109 GCA_034699895.1 Chamobates voigtsi
TCTCTAAATACTTATCCATCAGAAGTAGACTTTGTTTCCAAGATATCCACTAAACCTCCAGTTATTCACTTATTATGAAATTATTTCAACAAATATATCAATTATTCACTATTTTTAGTAATACAATCAATTTGGCACTACTTATAACAGTAAACTCAAATATATTTTGTCCTGATTCAATAATTGCAACTTGCTTAAAAAAATGTTATCACAGCTTTTGTTTTCTTTTTTTTTTATAAAATAATTATTTATTCGGTTCGTTAGTTTATCCAAAATATTTGAATCGATTCAATTGATTCAATTGTAAGCCTATGATTGTAGCGATTGATTGCAAATCTAAAGCCATGACTGAAAGCAAGGAAAGCCTTAATTTGTAAATTAGATAACAATGTGTCCAAAACTGGTGTTGAATAGCATTGATGTGAAACGTAATGCAAATCCGGATCACTAGTAATTGATGCCAAACATGTTGAGGCCCTAACCATAGCCTAACCAAAGCCCAAACATGACCGCAGTTGCGCCGACGCCAACCTTAACAACAACTGCACGTTTTGACTCGAGCTGCCAGTCTGTGACCGACAGCCATACTGTTAGGCTGGTCTCACCTCTCTATAAATGTTGTCTTAGCAAAAGATTATGTACTGAAGTGAATCCTCGGCTTTAATAAAGCGGTGCTAATAATCACTGAATCGACAAATTACTAGATTAATGTGTTTTTGTGTTTATTACTTATGGCCACCAATTATGCCAATAATTATCGAATAAGAGTTGCCATAAACGGGAATATCTTGTCTTCAGTTCAAGTATTGTTGCATTCACTCCAATCTGTTCTTGTTATCAGCGAATCCAATATTAATGATCCAAATAACTAAAGGCTAAAAACAACTTGAGATTCGATTTGCAAGTAGTTATCATCTCTTTATCGAAATCTATTATAATATTGAAAATCCTTCACAGCTTTGGAATTTCGAGTGCATTAGTGCCTCATTAGTTGCACCTCATCTCAGATGAGACTCATATTAAGCTATTGATTACATATCTCTTATACCTCTCTTATCGACTCAATTGATTGTCTTTCAATTCAAGTGTTTTATTGTTTCTTACATTTAATCATTCAATCAATTGATGACATTTTCAATACATTTTCAAATTAACGAATAAAATAACTTTTTTAGAACTGTTTGCCAAAAGTTGGCTCTACCTCTATGTCTACCTCTAATCTGTAGCTCTAATGCAGACAAAATTTAAAGTGATATTCATTGGAAATGTGTTCACATCTGTCTTTTCACACCACTCTATACTACTCTCTATTATGAGTTGACTCAACAAATTTGGACTTTTTGTTGCATTAATTCACTATAATTATATCATTTTGTTTGTGTCGACACTCACTCTCCTCTATTTTGTCTGACATTTGCTGCACAGCTATCGGATCTCCTGAGGCTTTGTGGTAACTGCTAGTCCTGTTCCCATTACAACACATCCCATATTGACTGCTTTGCACGCTTTGACTTAACCTCGAGCATAGAATATTGAAAAATATGTTAAAGCGTTTGTTGTTTTTGTTGTGTATTAATAGATTGGATTCGACTTCTAATTGATTGCTCACACATTCTGTGCATTATTTTTACTTTAAAATCTGTCTAATCTTTTCAGTCATATATTCTGTTGATTTTTCTTTGAAATTTAAAAACTTTTATGAGCCGAGTGTGAAGTGAGGCAAAAACAAATAAGCAATCAAAGTTAAAATCGTTATCTAAAATGATCGAGATATCAATTTTCTTATTTAATATATTTTTGTTGAAATTAATTAACGAATGTTTTTATCGTTTGAAAGGAGGTCTCAACGAATGTAATTCTAAGCAAAACTGTCTGCGAAGACACTAAAAGCATATCATTGACGACAAACACATCACTGAATTCAAGTCAACAAAAGTCATCGTCTGTTTCAGTGAATTCATTGAATTGTTCCAACTCTTCATTCGGTGATTGCGATAAAGCTTTGACTTCAAAGAGTAGAAGCTCTGCATCTAATGATAGTTCGCTGTCTTCTCCTTCGGCTTCTTCTACGACATTGCCTTTGAATAGTTCTGACGGTGAAAGTGATGGACAGTTAAGTGATTGCCATAATATTAGCGTTAATGTGAAGAATGACTGCGAGTCCAACTCATCCAACGCTTGTTCCTTATCTAAAGCTCCTATTAATACAAACAAATCAAATAATGTGTTAACATCTCCGCCATTACCTGCCCTGTCCTCGACATCCAGTTCTCCACTACTGCCTAATTTGAGTTCAACTCCAGTTAATGGTCAGTCATCACAGCAACAGTTGTGCGCCTCTGAAGTGAGCAAACATTTCGGACTCAATCATAAAAACTCAGAGCCTTTGGAGACAAATGTGTCGGAACCTAAAGCTGTGAACGGATTTGAACGAACATTTCAATCACATTTCATTGAGTCAGTCCTTCGCAATAACACCCCTTCAGAAGAGAGTAATGTCAGAAACATCGAAGATGTGAGCCCTGTAGCCATCAATCACTGCCCGCCCTCTTCTTCCCCATTGAATAATAATTATGAAAACAATAACAAAGAAAATAATTTGAATTCTTTGAGTACTTCTTTGAGTAAAGTTTGTGCGAAAAATCCGAAAACAAATTCTACCTCTAATTCGAATTTTTCTGATAATTCTCACAATTATTCGCCGAATGCATCGAATTGTGTCAAACCATCAATAAATGAGACGACACCGCAATCGTATGGGTTAGGTGTGAAAAGGCCATCCTCTCCGACCCCTTCTAATCAAAGTACTGCCTCCAAACAAATTCGTTACTCCAGTCCTAACCAAACAAATTGTTTCGAATCACATAACTCTGTGACACAACAGAGCGCTTCCAATCGGAGCACAAGTAATAGCCTTTCAAGTCTTAGTCAATTGAGTCAATCAATCGGTCAGAACTTAAGTTCAACTAAAGAAAGAGAAGACACAAAAAGTAGTACCTCTCGAAACACCACTCCGTTGGCCACAAACGCCTCTCCGGACAACACTTTTGCGCCCAATTTTTCGACCCCTAAAAGTCAATTGTGGTCGACTTCCAGGTATGTCCACTCTTGTCATTTGCACCCTTCAAACACAACTCAATCTAATGTAACAAAATATAGCTCCGCATCGAATGGTAGTATTGTAAGTACTGCTCCACACCTGTCGTCCCCGAGTTTAGCGGCGCGTCCGACGACACCAAGTATTGGATTGTCGTCTTCGTTACATAACAACCATTTGTCAATGTTTGCGTCACCAATACCTCCAGTATCACTTCCATCAGTAGGAGGTGCTGTGGCGCCCAGTGCTACGCCTTCTCCTTTTATCGGTGATTCGTTGTTTTCACATCAAAGTCAGTCTTCAATTAATTTAATTATTAAAGAAAAACTTATTTGCATTTATTGTCAGATCAATCAGACTTTTTAAGACGTGAATTGGACACAAGATTCTTAGCCTCTCAGGACAGGACTATTAATATTCCGCCCCCGCCTTACATGAGACCAGAAATGCATCCACATATGCATCTCACCCAAAGTCAACCCTACCCTTTGACCCCTGCAATTGGCAATAGTTTAATGCCGAACACAAACATTCAAATGGTATTTAAATCATATTTTAATTTAATTAATAATTAATTTATAATTTGATTCAAAGTATGAAAAGTATCCAAAACTGGACCAAACCTTTTACGGTCGCAACGCTTTAGGCCTTCCGGGCTTTCCTAGTCTTTCACCTCTTTTGACTGCTAATAATTCATCGGCGGCGCCACAAAGCGCTGGTCTGAGTACTGCTACCAATGCTGTCACTCCATTTGGAACTCCTGGACATTCGGCTGCCTTTCAGCCAAAGGTATGAATAAATGGAATTCAAATGAAATGAATTGCAATTAATTTTTGTTTTTGTCTTAATTTTAGTTGAATTCTTTGTCCACAAAAACCAAACCTTCGGCAAAGTCTGGGCGATGGTGTGCTATGCATGTGAGGATTGCGTGGGAAATATACCACCACCAACAGAAACAACACTTTGACTTAAGCCATAAAAGTAGTGTCAGTTCCGGTGGCGGTCAGAATAAAAGTGGTATTGATTTGCTCCGACCGCTCAATCATATGTTTCCGTTGGGTTCGCGAACACAAGATTTGCCCCCATTTTCGACCGCTCTTTTAAACGCCGCTTCCTCTCGAGCACCTTTCGACTCAGCACTGCCTTCACATCACAGCCAGTTTGGATCAGCGCCGGCATCTCCTCATCTCTCGACACAAACAACGAATTTTCCCCGATTTCCAACATTTGGAGGTTTTGGGGCTTTAAACTCATCGTTGAATTTGCCGCCTGGAGTGGGCGGTCCGCCTACATCTTCGGGCAACCTTTTCGGGCCGACAGCTATTTCTGTAACTCGAGATCTACCGATTCCTGGATGTCTGCCGGGTTTGAGTGCTTCAGGACCTGACATGTGGTCACGAACTGCAACCACTCGATCCACTTCTGCTCTGTTCCCTCCATTGACAGCATCGACATCATCAGCCTCTTCCTCCTCCTCCTCTTCGTGGGGCGGCCTTAAGGCAGAAGCCGAACGAAATCGAATTAATGACGAATTGTATAACAAACGAAAAGCCACCGAAAGTATGGAAAAAGAGGCCAAACGTTTCGAAAGGGATAACCATAAGATCAATAGAACCGATGACAGACTCGACGCCAAACATAGAGATCAAAGTCATAACAGTCTTAAACACAATTCCAACTCTTCTTCACACCTAAGAAATGGTGACATTTATCCCGAAAACAAAGGCAAAGATTGGATCAAAGGAAGTAACAAAAGGGATGCTTTGCGCTCACCTTTACATCAGTCGCATCACTCACACAGCCATCAGTCACACCATTCACATCATAGTCGTCACAGTCATCACAGTCACAGTCATCCGAGTCATAGCCATATCCATAGCCAAAGCTCTTCAAAGAGTGGAAACCCAGATATGAGTGCCTTCGATAACAATAAACTGAGTTCTGTTGGCGTTAAAGACGAACAAAAGGATGACTTAAACTTGCATTCTATTAATGACAGAGAAAGGGAACGGATTAGTCGTTTCGATGGCACCGAACAAAAAGTCAAAAACAGTGTTATACCGACGTCTATATCAACGGCCACTTCAAGTGCTCCCAATTTATTGAATTCATCCAATTCTTTGGCTGCAATCGGTTTGAATAATCCGTTAGAAAAGGCACGACTTATGGGTTTGTTTGGTCTTCAGGGGACACCTCCTCCTATGTCTCCTCACTATAATGCAAGCAATCCTTCGGATCAGTTGCGTTCGTATTGGAATCCATTGATGGCTTCAGTCGATCCCTTCAAAAATCTACACGACTTTCAAATGAGATCTGATTTTTTAGACCGGGATCATATATTTCAAAGATATAGTCTTTTGAATTCTTCGGGCGGCGGCGCCTCTCTTATGGAGAAATTGGCGAAAGAGAGCGCAGAAAAAGAAATGTTAAGCCATTCGATAGAAAAACATAATTCAAAACTAATGGCATCACATTTGCGATCAAACGATACGTCTTTCACATCTGGTCTTCCCATTCATGCCCCCCATCCCCCACACACTCCTCATACGCCCCATATGTCATCATCTCAGGTGTCGACCCCTTCATCTTTATCTTCAAATATGTTTCCCGCGAATCCATATTTAAATAGTTTACATTCATTGAGTGCGAGCGCCGGCTCTTATGTAAAGAGTAATAAGACTTCGGCCTCTTTACACACGTCTTCGTCGTCTACTTCATCATCAGAGCCATCGTCGCCATCATTAGCGCCGACTAACGGCACTCTTCCGGCTCTTATACCAAATGTATTAAACCATTCGATCCATTCTTCAAACTTAACGAACTCTAAGCTATCGATCGGTTCTCTGATTGAGAGTCCGTTGGAAGTGATTAAAGATATCTCTAAAAACAATGAAACGAACAGCTCTTCATTGGGTCCGTTAGTGATCCCGAATGGAAATAAGACTAATGTCGATGTCTTAGAGACAAACTCGAGATAGCCTTCGATTACGATCTCAAACAACAAATACTTATGATTTAGTGATTGATTACTGATTTTAGAGGCCTTTCGTCGACGCATTACTTATGCCTTTTGATAATCGATTGACATTTATATCAATTGATGAGTGGATACGTCGTTAACCTGTGCTTAAACTGCATAACAAAATAGAGTGAACTTTCGTTTATTTATTATTCGGTCGAAAACAGAAGACCTGTAAATACAGACAAACAATCATTGATTTTAATGTGTTGTCAGAAGTGCACAACTCATCCCTGTCTTCACTTTTCAATTGTGTAACAAAATATTGTAAATAATGACAACAAATGAAAAAATTATGTGATTTTTAATTTGTCCTCTGATTACAGTTTTTTAAATGAAAACATATTTATTGTTATGACATATATTTTATTCGTTGTATGTATTGTAGAACCGATCGAATCGAACCCACATTTGATTTAAACTTTTATTATATTTTACTTATTATTATTTTATTTAATAATTTCTTTTTTAAAAAAATACTTTTAAACTCATTTTTCGTTTCTATTGTAGAATAATATAGTATTTTGTGTTTCAGTTTTGCTGAGTATTATATAATTATCGATAATATTGTAATTAATATAAAAACTGATTAAACGATTAGAAAACTTGAAGTTCTCATCAATTTTGAAGTCTTAGAAGAAAATAAATTTTCGTTAATTTCGATAAAAAAAAACATTCGATTAAATTATTTGATGGTCTGTTCCAACAGATTGTCATTCAATCAATTTGTGGTCAGTCTCTCATCTGATTTGAGGATAAAACGTGTGATTCCTTCCCTTCCCTTTCGATTTGAATATTTAAATTCAATTCAAATTAAAAGCATTTTATTTGAATTTTTTATTTTTTGACAAAAATAGAGGAAATGTTTTACACGAAAACTGAACTTTTATTCCTTTTTTGAATAAATCAAAAACAAATTCGTTTGAAATCAGGCTTTTATTCGATTTAAAAGTAATTTTAAATTAAGATTTTTTTTAGAAAACAGAAAAATTATTTAAATTTAGAGAAAAAACAAATTTAGTCTCAAATATTGAAATATAATTAAAATCTAGTTTTTAATCAATAATTAAATAAATAATTAGTGAATCGAAAGCGAATCGATTGATAAGTACTGCAGACCTGATATACAGACAAAAGAATTCGCCGTAAATTCAAACATAATTGAGAGCAGAGTTCAAGAAAAGTGTAAAATAAGACTAAATTGAAAACAAATCAAATAAAAGACTGAATTAAGTGTATATAAAATGATATTATTTTTACAGTGAAATCAAAAATGAATCGATTGGTTGTTATCTGTTATCTGCGCAACAGATGTCCGTTCGACAGATGCGATCCCACTGAAGGACTCATTTCCAGTTCTACCAAAAGGGGAAAGTGATCCGAAGGGATGTGTTGGTGCGGACAACCGGCAACTTTGTTCTCTCGAAGCCATTCCGGATCTAATGGACCCAAAAGTCCCAAAACTGATAAATGGTTTTTAGAATAAAAGATGTAATCGATTACACCCTTGAAGTCAAACCTATAAAACAAATCCAATTAATTTGAGGACAAAAGAGAAGACAACGGAAAGACTTACGTATAGTTAGTGAACGGCATAATTTCGTCGCCGTAAGCCTTTGCTATTTTAAAGGGATGGGTGTATTCGTTGGCCTTTTCAGAACAGCTCAGTTTTCGCAAACAATCCTTATAACCGAGTTCTTTGAATTCCGAGTGATCGGCATTTATTCTGCCCGAAGACAGGAAGTCAATGACACCCGAATCCGGCAATGAATTCAGATCTCCACAAAAAATCATTGGAACGCTATTTGCGTCCGCCTTTTGAGCGCCGGGTCTGAAACTGTGCGCTGAGTCCTCGACAATAGACCTGAGCTCATGCATTAACATTATTGTCTGAATCAACTTCACGTCACAAAACTCTGGGTCCCAAAAGATGTGTGCCGTACAGACCAGCAGAGGGTGCTGTGCCTGAGACGGATCCGGTAATAGACCTGTCATTAATGACAACAATTAAAGAACAATTCAAAGCAAACAATGGATGTAATAATACCGGCTTCAAAGGCCCCCTCTTTTGTTTGCAAGAGTGCGGCCAAACCGATGTTGTCTTTAGTCATGACTCTGTTAAGCATATCGTCTGATCCCTCGGCGTTAGCCATCGCTAACTGATTGAATTCAACCAAATGTTCTTTAATTAAACTGAATCTGAAAATTGATTACAAAATTAGAATTGAATCCAAATTCGAATAAAAGCTTTCATTACTTATTAGTTCTGAAAAATATGGCGCAGCCGTCGACGTGACGTCTCTCCGATTCTGACATTGTCTTAGCTCTTGATTTGGGCGAAAATATGCCGTCATATCCGTCGCGCTGTAATTCGGGCAGAAAAAAGTTGTAGAACTGATCCGTTTCTACTTCTTGTAAAGATATTATGTCCGCCGAATAGTGACGTATTTCATCGATAATCGCTTTTTTGCGGTAATCCCAGGCCAGCGCCCAATTCGGACAATAACCGTAGAGCTGTCGCGTCGCCAATTTGTCGCACAAAACATTATAACACATGACTGTGAATATACTGGTCAGTCGACTCCTGTCCGGATGACCCAAAGGAATCCACGGCCGCTGAGGAGGTCGCGAAGCAGTCACTAAATAACACAAATTTCATTCAATTAATGATTTATTTAATTAATTAAATTCAAATCAAAAAGAGTGTCGACCCATAGGAGACACCCTTTTATCGAAAGTATAGCTAACATTAGACTCAATCGTATGATCAGAATTGAAATAAAGAGTCGAATAAAAGATCAATTGATGTCACAAATTGGCAAACATTTGAAGACACGAACTCAACATTTATATAATTATATGTAATTTAATTAATTAAGTTTTGGGCAAAATATGAACACTAAATGATGATTGAGTTTGAAGTCATAATAATTAAGAATTGAAACAAAAAAATCTTTGGTTCGAAGCAATGCATTAAAACAGAAACAGCGGTGACTTTAAAAGAGTTGAAACCATTTTTCAAATGCATTATTCAATCAAATTGAAAGCTCCCATCAACTCTTTCCAAACTAATTACTGGAACTCAACTCATATTAATTTAAGCGCAAAATTAGTAAATATTTATCAAAATTGAACTTCAAATCAATTATTAATTGAAAGATAAAAATAAACAAAAGTTATGAAAAAAGTTTTGAGAATTTTTCTATCCATTAAATAGTGTGTAATAATGTATGAAAACTAATCGACAAAATGAAAAAAAAAATTAAAAATTTTGATTCAAAGTTAAACCAATTCTAACAAAACTTTTTTTGTAGACAATAAAAGTGTAAATCACATGAAGTGTGAATCGTTTATAACTTAAGCCTCGGATCAGACATCAAAAGAAACATTAATTAAGAATTTTTAAAATTCATATAATTATGCAAATTATGGCTCAAATTTGATGACTCGTTAGTAATGAATATTTTTATTTGTGAATTGCATTCAAAGACAACATTAGTTCACAAAAATCATAACTAAATGAGGAAAGAGTTAAACATTGAAAGCGATTATCAGACAAACATTTCTAATATTTTAGAAAAGGCTTAAATTATGAGAATTTTATGAGAATTTTCATCATTAAGTAATAAAATAAAGTTTAAATTTTGTAAATTATTTTCTATCAAAATATTCTCTTAATTTATTCATTTAATGCGAAAAATAGTTTCTTAAATTTGAGAGCAATTAAAGCAAAAACGATTAAATTTGAAGAATGCAAACAACAAAACAAAATAAAATTAACTGAAATTATGGCGAATTCAGTCATAAGAATAAATAAAAGCAAATTAATTTTGGACACAAAATATTCATCAATTAAATGATAAATAATTTGTATTTAAATGAAACCATTTATTGGGTTTGCTTTCAAATTAAAGGTTAGGATTAAATATAAACTATTAATCAAAACATGCGTTTCGTATAAAATAATGCAAACGAATGGCGAAACTAACCATAAATAAGACATTTGTCATAAATCTTTCGCAAGAGTTTCAAACAAACAAAGAAATTGATTTAAACTTTTTTCATTCAAGGAAGTGGGGGACAACTGTTATAAGCTAGTACAGTTTACTGTCAAACTAATTATTATTAATGAAAAGACACTAAAATTAAATTGAAATATAATAATAAATTTGAATTAAACAAAGATCAACAAAATATTATTTTTAAATCAATTAAATGTATTGTACGCTAAGCTATGCTTTCAAATAATAATTAAGTTTTGAAACTAAAAATCCGATAAAGTTTTCATTAAAATTTTAACTCAATTTTTGTGCCGAAATGTCGTTTAATTCGTTATTTGGAATCGAAAAACAAAAAATTGTATCATTTTATTGAGTGTTAAGGCTATCAATTGAAATGAGGCCACATTTTTAGACAACAAAGGGGTCAAAATAGGAATAAAGTATTTTGAAAAAATCAAAAATTAGTTGCATTTCAAGAGGTTAGCACTTATTTAATTTGTTTGGAAATGTGTTTCAATCGATTTGGAAACAAAAATATCAGAGAATATGATTTTGATCTTTGTTTTTGTTAATACTTTAGTTGATATACTTATAAACTTTACTCTAAAACTATTTTGTTTTTTGTTAGACGTTATCATATGATTCATAACCACATAATTAAAAGGAAACGAGCGTTCAATTCAGACAAACTTGAAGTTCAAGAAAATGTTTTTAACGCAAAAAACTAAAGTTAAGTAAAACAGATGTAAAGTATGGCTGAACTTTACATAACTGTATAATAAGTATATGATTTATTCAAAGTTCAAGAGAAACAAAATTGTATTCAATTGTTTGAAATTGTGATTAAGTTTTAAAAACCAAAAATTGATAACTAATTAAAAAGAAATGATTGCATTAAAAAGTATTTCCCTTTGATTTAAATTGTTTTTGTTTTATTGAATTTCTAGAACTGCGCTCAGAATAAGATTGAATGCGAAAAATAATAGAATCAAAGGTTGAGAACTAATGTTATAATAATATAATAAATCATTGTTTCAAAGCATATAATGACAGCCAAACACTAATTAGATTCAAAACTTAATAAAAAGCTATTCACAGAAGTAATGGATGTTTAGTTCATTATAAAAGTTTATATAATTAGACACTTTATGAAGACTTTACAAGTCTTTTGTCCAAAAGTTAACGATAAGTAGTTAGCTTGCTCATTTAATATAAAAGAATTGCTTGCTAATACGCCAAAAAAGAAATTATAGCTCATTGTTGGGGAAAATGGCAAAAATATGAGCACATCCCTCAAGATTATGGTCTGGCCGTCAGTTTGCGAGACATTTTTTGAGTACTAAATTTGGTGGGAAAGGGCTGTGCAGTCGGTTCGTTAATCGCAGTTATAATAAATTAATGTTTTGTAGAAATAAGTTTTGAAGTTCAGGTTTAGGTTTGTTTGCGTTAATCAGTATTTCATGGCATGACATGCAGTTCCCAATCAGTGTCAGCCCATTAGAAAAACTCGCCGTTCCTTAACTTATTGTAGAAATCGGTTGATCACATTTTCAATTATGCGGGCCTTCTATGCCGTCCATTAACCAAACAATGAGTAATGAAATACATATACAGTCAGTACATAACCAAAACAAATGATTAGTTATCGGAAAAAGTTTGCAGTTTTACTAAAATGACTTTTGAGCTAAACTTATGGCTCTCCTCAACAATAATTGAAACACAAAACAATCAAAATTGGAAATGAAATGAAGTTCAAAGAAAAAACAGTTAACGACTTAATCACTAACTGAGAGAACCGGCAAATAATTACAAACAAAGTCAGTGAACAATAAAAGTCAAACAAAATGCAAATCTTAGAGAAAATGTTAAATCAATTAAATAATTGATTTGTTTTACTATCAATTTTAAGACTAAGTAATCAAATATTAATATTTTTCAGGTATTTTACATTTGTTTCCAAACTTTTGGGTTTTGTTGAGTGAATGCCAACCATTGGTAAGAATTGGTTTTGAATCCAATTCGAGATTCAAAGAGTTCTTAAAACAATTAATTCGACTTTTGATACACAAATCACTAGAAACGGACACCAATTGATTTGAGTTCTTATTCTTTTTACGTCGTTTTCGTGGTTTTATAACTCGTGGCAAACAATGGTCTGAAGCACTGGAGGAATCTTCAGATGTGATACTAGTGCTATCACTGCAACAATTTTTAGGCAATGGCTTAGAATTTAAAGTTTGTTGAGTCGCGAAACCATTCTTTTTAGACAATTCTTCGACGCTTACAGAAGAAGACTCAGAGCTACAAATCGAGACATCGTCTGAATTAGAGTTGTATTCATCGCTTTTAAGAGACGCGCAAATTATTGTCTGTTTGTCGACATTCAGACCACTTTTATTCTGTGCTAAAAATGATCGCCGACTCGTTCTTTGACTAAGAAAGAGATCATTTCCTTTGAACAGACGTTCAGAACTTCTTTTGGCGGTATTTGATTCAAAAGTATTTCCTTTAAATACTTCTTTTCCATTGAATTTTTCGGACAAATATTTATTGTTAAAAGAATTTCCATTTTTAACGTTTAAATTGGGTAGTATTAAGGGGGCGCCCTCTGCATGGAGGGCTAACTTCCAAAGCGGCAAAATATCAAAAATTTCGATACAACTGTCATCAGATTCGGGAGAATCAGAACTTTTCTGACAAATATAGCGATTGTCGACAGACATAGAGATAGAAGACATTGTCATCTCTTTGGATGCTCTGGTCGTATGGTTTTGCAAATAATGATGTTTTTTCATGTCTTGCGATAAAAGACACCGGAGTTTGAAAATACATAATAAATCACAAAACTCGCGGCAAAAACAAAGACTTAAACATATTTTGATATAAATTTTTATCACAAATTATAAAACAATAATAACATTAAATAACAAAATATTAAACTTTGAATCAAACGATAACTTGAATTAAATGAACGATTGGTGTGACTATAGAGAGGATGAGAGTCATTATAACAGAACTTTTGATGGGAGCACAGGTAGGATAGAGCGATAAGGGTGTAGTGAGAAGTGGTGATGAGTGTCCCAAATGCTATCTCTCGCTGGCACAGCGCACAGCACTGTTAACTGGCAGAACGGGTAACATATGCAACGACCCGCAAATATGAGTAGAGCTGAGGAAACCCACACTAAACAACACTAAACCTTCTATGGAGTGAACCTTTGATAAAAAGATGTATTAAAGCAATGGATAACTTCCTTGTTGTGCTTCTAGTGGTGACTCCACCAACTCCTCTAATCATTAGAGTGAGGCAACCCAGAAGAGCAACAGGTTGTTAGGCACGTCAGGAGTCACCTATTATGTCATATGTGCCTAACAGTGCCCAACAGTGTTGGCCCAACACATGTAAGTCATGTAATAAACGTAACACACTTTCAAATCATTATTAAATGAATAGGCATTCAAAGCACAGATAAGATTAAGTGCAGTGCAGTTCATGACCTAAACTCAAGACAATACCCATCGTTCGGACAAAAATCCAAACCAAGGAAATCAAAACAGTATAACAGTATTTCCTAAATCTATGTCTCATTAGATGTAGAGCACAGTTCCCAATGTTAACCAGTTATGTAGACTCATATCATTTCCCGATATTAACACATCCGACTCCACTCACACCACACCGAAAGCCTATATTTTATTCATTAAACGATCCAATTCGTAGAAAGTCAATTAATCACAAACTTATCTAGCTCATTCAATTAACATTCATAACAATTATTGTTAACATATCAATCATTTTCGGCCATACATAAGCACCAACTCATCCAATCATCCAAAAGGGATGCCTTCAATCTCCTGTTTAAGTCATTTAAATACTAATTAAGTATTTAAGTGTTTCGGAGAATATTTAAGACACAAATAATTGCAATCAAATTATTATTATTTTTGATTCGAGTGTCAGAAGTGAGTGATGTCTGCAATCAATACAACCCTATATTGACTCTCAATTCAAATCTTTTATAAATTATATCTAATAGTAATTGCATTTCATTTGACTCGAATGACGGCTTCTTTTGATTCAATGCAAAAAATATTATTGAATACACTTTAAGCTCATCCACCGTTTTTAGGGTTAGGTATCGATTTTAACAACGTTTGGCCACTTTTAATGTCTTCATATGATTATTGAAAAATATTTTCGATTATTTTATTGCGTTTAAAGTTTGGATGAATAATAGGTTAGCACTGATGGAGAGCCTCTTCGGAGCCTCTTCTGGAGCTGGTAATGCCTCTGACCTCTAGCTTTGGCCAAAAATGATTGTAAAGATCTTATTTAGAGCTCTCATAAGGAAGTCAAGCATTTTGTTTGAGACAAATCCACAAAATATCGCATAGTTTTGATTCGACAGCAAAGCATCAAAACGTCTCATAAGATACACAAAATTTGATTATAACTATTAAAATGTATTACAAGAAAATAACACTTATTTTATGCTAAACCATACCATAATTATTAGATACAATTCACTGAATGTCAGTCCAGTCTATACATCAAAAGAGGAGTTCTCTCTATAGAAAAAAGTGTTGCGTTTTTTAAAATTGGTTTTTCAAATGAATACTTTTGGAGAGATATTCAAATTCATTCAAACTATGAAATTGAAAGTTCAGGTTATGTTTGAAATATAATTTCAAATTCTATTATCAATTCTTTAGAAATCTTTTGCCTCAAAGGAAAAAAAATTGCAAAAAATTGAAAATTATTTCGACTTATAATAAAAGTTCGGTCTTTTCATAGATTTTATAACTTTTGCCGAATTACTCACAAAATTACTTCAATTTCGAGGAATCAAATCGATTCACAAATATATATAAAATAAATAACTCTAAGCATAGAATAGTGTAAACAAAAGTTGAAAATAATTACTCGAAACGAGTTTTATAGCGATTTTCCGAACAGTTTTTGCAAATCATTAAAATATTGAAGTCTTCGAACCGAAACTTAAGACAAATACAAACGACAATAGATTTCACTAAATTTATAATTATTTAATGCTTTCAAATAAATAAATAACAATTTAATTGATTTAAACCATTGAGAATCGGCAACAATACAGGTCTCAGACAATAATAGGGTTACCCCTAATAAACATCAGATCAATGCAATCGACTTTCAATAAAATTCAGTTTCAAAATAAGTTAATTATTCAATCCATTAGTTTTTTGCCATTAATTCAAATATAAAATCATTGAGAAGTAAAGTGTCGGTAAAGTGCCGGTCATTGTCTTATTGATTATCAATTGTAAACTTGTATAACAAGGTTAAGCAAGGTAAAACAGGGTAATCGCAATGCAAAGCATAACTCAGCACTTCTTGTTATAAGAGATCGCAGGCATTGAATATAAGTGTAAAATAAGAAAGTGATGAGTGACTGACCCACGAGATTGTCCAACAAATAAGATAACAGTTTAAGAGTTCCGTTCGGTTCGTTATAAATAACGAGTAACTCCTGAGTCAAAGGATTGCCTTTTAGTCCTGTAATCAGACATAAGTTAACATAAAATCAATCAATTGATACAAAAAATAAGTCAATTCATACCTAATGTCTGTATTTGGAAGAGTTTTCCCAATTCGTACGGTAAACACCGCAAGTAGTTATTGTTGAGGAGGAGTTCCCTTAACATAATTAAGTCCCCTAACTCTGCGGGAAGACTTCGAAGTTTATTGCAGGACAGGTCTAAATGCATGAGTGATGTCAGGCGTGCGATGTCTGCGGGAATACGACTCAGACTATTGTCGTTCAAATAGAGAGACGTCAAGTGAGTCATTGCCCACAACTGTGGACTCAGGTTTCGGATCGACCCTTAAATCACAATATTTGAAGTCAACAAACAATTCAAAGTGAGTCACATCTTATAACAAACCCGTGATTTCCAATTCTGGCCAATAAGACTTCTTTCCGTTCTGTACGTCTTCGGGAGACATAATTGAATGCGTCCGACGAGGATTCGGCGGAACATATTTGTCTCGTTCGCGGTCTCGATGTCCGGGTCGTGACATTTAGTTATCTGATTAGACATCAAATCAATAAAATTTGTTAAATATTTGTTTAAAATCAATGAAATAGAGATTAAAATATTTGATTAATTTGAATGAAATTGTGATTAAAATCGATGCAAACCTGCATTTACTGTCAAATTAAACCAATTCTGAATCAATTGAATTAAACAAAACCCAAATCAAGACAATCGAAGACTTTATTTTGTGAACTAATTGTGGACTAAATCTAATGGCAATTGATTTAAATTAAACTAATTTTGAGCGCATTTTCAGACAATTAAATATGAGTTGTTTTCTTCAAAATTGATTGACGTTTTACTCAGACATTCAATACTTGTTCACAACAGTTGGCGACCAATCACTTCATAAACCCGTTTCACTTATATTAAGGCATCAAAAAGGGTATCAAATATACCACAATATAATCGTTACACACTTTATGAGTGGCTCTCAATTGTTTGCTTTCAAAATCGCTTTTGTGTCCAAACATTATTTGACAAAAAATTACGACAAAAACCAAATGAATACAAAATCATGTGTTTTATGTGTTTTACAGACATTTAATGTTTGGTTAGTTTTAAATACAATTAAACTCTAATTAAAGTCCAATTGTTTTCTCTTTTAAAATGAATTTCTTGCGAAACTTTAAATTGAATGATATTGTTTTGAGGATTTGATCCGATTCTTGTATTTTTCATTTGTATTTCAGTGGGAAATGGACTGCATTTGTGTCCGCAAAACATTTTAGTGACCAATGCCTTGAATAACATCCGAATCGGTTGGCCTTCAATTGGAATCAATTGCATTCAAGTCAGTCATAAATTTTCCTTCAGATATAAACAACTTATTTTGATTACTTCCTTCAGAAACGACAAATGGCTGCGCGAAGAGGTAAACGAATTGCGGCCAATCGTGAAAAGCAACGTTTGGCGAG
>JAQGCR010000006.1:0-16214 GCA_034699895.1 Chamobates voigtsi
TTACCAAGACACTTTTTTGGCTGACCCTGGATTCGAATACAGGTTTGGAAATCTCTATCGATTATTCTGTAAAAATACCACTCACTATAGTTAACCCATGTTTTTAAAAATGATACTGGGCAATTTTTAGAGAATTAGTAGTTTTAAGTGAAATTTATTAAATATTCTCATAATATTTCAAATGATTTAAAGAATTGATTCAATTATTTCGATCCGAAAATTAAATCCAAAGATTTTTAAAATAAATATAAGATTGTAATGAATTCTGAATTTAATGTAATGTTTGACTCATATAAGAGATGGCGACAAATGTCTGTCTCTTTAATAGTATTACGAAATGCATGAAAACAACAACAAAACGATTTGATCACAAATTAGTGTCAAATCTATAGTTGAGTCCATCAGAAGATCCAAAATATTTATTGATTTGTTATAAAAATGAACGAATGTTTGAGTGATTCAGAGATTGAAAAACTATTGGATTTGATGACCAAAAGTGGTTCTCAAGAACTAAATGCTCATCAGATGAAACATTTGAAGAATTATTGTCGTAGAAGTGATGGTAACATCGATCGTGTCTTTCGTCAGCTGTTCCACGAACTCAACAAAAATCACTCACAAATTCGAGTGACAACCGTTCGTATAATCGATGAACTGTTCCAAAGATCGCATCGTTTTCGGCAATTATTGATCGAAAATCTCTACGAATTGTTTGAATTATGTCTCGAATTGAATCCCAAACGAAAACTACCGAAACCTAAAAGTTTTGCCGAAAAACTCAAACAAATGACAATCGATTTGATTCAAAAATGGGATAAAGAGTTCGGAGAAGGATATGAAGAGTTGCGATCAGCCCTCAAATACTTGAAAGACAATCGTTTGGTTGATTTCAATGAAAGGACAGTTCGTAATGAAGTTCAAAGACGTCGCGAAGAAGAGGAACAACAGAGACGTGAAAATGTTTTGAAACATAAGATCGAAAGATCTGTTCAACAATTAAATGAAACCGAAGTCGAAGTAAAGTCTTTATTAACGCAAATAAACTCCTGTTTTGATCTCTTAATGCCTAAACTGACACAAACTTCCGAACCGAACAACGATTTGGACAGAAGTGCTGATCGGGTTCGACATCTCAACGACTTTTCTGTTGAAATACTATTGAAGCCATTCGTCGAAATTGTGGACAACGACGACACGAATCCAATTATTGTTAATTTACGTGAATTGCATTCAGAGTTATCTAAAATACTTGAAACCAAACTAAAACTTCTCATAAATATTATGTCAAAAGGAAGTGATTTATGTGAGGCTCACCTCAGAAGAGGTATTGATCTTAAGAATCAGATCGAAAACATTGGCCAAAAATTCTGTGAATTGAATATAATTAAGTCGAAAGACAATAAACAAAGTGAAGAACAGAACGATTGTAGCGATGAATCCGACGATGACTTCCAAGAGGTTCCGGAAGAAGATGAAGATTTAGAACTACTTATACCCGAATATTTGCGACACGAATATGGTTTACCCCCTTTAGAACAAAAGCCAAGTACTTCTCAAATACAGACATCTGAAGAGGAACCAAAACAATCGATTGAAAGCGAAAGCGGTTCCAAAATTCTACTTCAGTGCAGAGCACTTCTGCCGTCAGGAAAACTGTGTCCGCGAAGAGATAGAATCAAATGTCCATTTCATGGATTAATTATTGCACGTGATTTAGGAGGCGTTCCTCTTGATGAAGAGGACAGGAAAAAAGAGGAGCTCATGAAAGCGAACGCACCGCCCGATTGGCAAAACCCACAGCTTTTGATAGAACTGAAGGCTTCCCTCGGAATCGATTTAACCGTAAATAAGAAAAGACGGAAGAAAAAGTATCCGGAATTAGTGGACATTAAACAAACACAAAATAATTCCCGAAAACGTTTGGAGAGACGTATATTTAAGAAGTCAGTCCGAGAACGAGTGGAACGGGATTTGGACCAAATTCAACACAAAAATCAAACTCATTTTGAAGACCAATGGAATTATTCGCTCCAAACGTGAGATATAAGAGAAATGGATCCGATTTTTAACAGTTTTTTAATTAAAATTTCTTAATATATAGTAATATCATTGAATAAAACATTTGTTTTTCTATCAATTGTTTCAAACAGTAATTTATGCAAAAATGTTAATAATTGTAATAACAGTTCTGTTATTTAAAAGAAAGTTTTGTTTAAAATAATCTGAGAAAAGGTTAAGAATTGTTGTCATTTTCGACATATATTTGTTTTTACCTAAGCTTAAGTCAATTTCAGTCTTTAAATCCTAGCAATTGTTTTGAGAATTGAGACAATCATTTGATTAGTTCTTTGGTTAAACAAATAAATAATAATAACATTCAATAAAATTAAACTTTGAATCGAATGTGAAATTTAAGGGCAATTATAGTCAACACATTTTACAGTATATTATTAGGAAATATAGTTTTTCATAGATTTCTATTAATATAATAAGTTTCAAATCATTCGCCGAATTGTCTGACAAAAGGTCTTTCCCTCAAATATTAGGGGAAAGTCTCTCATAGAAGAGGAATGAGAGACAAATAAAGTATTTGTTAATAAAAACTAATTATTGAATGAAAGACTAAATTCAAAATTTGATTAAAATAAGGACTAAATTAAAACGTATCGAAACTATAATAACGAGCATTATTTTGAAGATAAACAATACTGAAATAATCTTGGTGAAGTACCGAATGCCAGATAATTTTTGTCAGTTTTTGATTAAATAGAAATTTCAATTATTTTCTGATGAAAATTGACTCAAATGTGATAATAAATACTTAGTTTTTGCTTCAAAATCACTTTTGCGACAATTGTCTCACTTTTGCGGTTTTTGGAACGTGTTTTTTCTCAAGGGGTTACACATCCAGGCCTGTTTGTCCACTCCCTTATTGGCCACTATATGTTTGTAGAGACAGTTGTCTCCCCGCGCACAACCAGTCGTTCGCCAATAATAGCATTCATCGGACTCTAATCTCTGGTCATAATTCGGCTTCTTTTGGTCTTTGTTTGGCCGGAATCTGATTGTTAGCGGTGTGTCTGCGATACTAATCCCTGGAATGACTTTTCCCTGAAATTCAGTAACAAAATGATTAGAACTTCAAAAACAAAACAATAGTAAAACTATAAAAAGACAACTGTCCTCTCATTTAGCTCTTTACGAATTATAGGAATACCTGATATTTAGTCATAGCCAAAGTGGGCGCCTCCGAGTTGTCGTAGTGGACAAGTATAAAATTTCCGCCATTATTGCCTTTAAAGATATTACAGTAATGAAGATTTCCAAATTTGCGAAACATTGTGGTCACGGTATCCAACTTTGCGTTAAGACTAACGTTTCCGACCCAAAGAGCTTTCCATCCGAAAGGATTTGTCGGTCTTTCGGTTCAAACAATAATTAGTTTCGAAAACCATTTTAAACAAAAATAATTTGAAAATAAGTGGAAATACATACGAAGTTTCCTCAAAAGTCGATTCCCTAACGGTATTAAATTCGTCGTCCGATATGTATATGTCGTCGTCATCCCATGTCTGACCATTTCTGCCTTCGGAGGCATTCTTTGAATTGTTGGCCGAATTCCACCAATTGTTTGTCTTTTTCAACGGATTAACCATTTTATTGCTATTATTGTTGATATTCAAAGACTTTTGTTTTTCTTGTCTCAAAGAGAGGGCATTCAAAGCATCTTTAATCGACTCATAGTTAGAAGAGTAGAGTTCGGCGGTCGAGACATCGTATCCCATATCGACGATAGCATTATAACGCACTTGTCTTAGATCTGTGATCGCTTCCACGCAATCACTTTCAAGTGTCAACACTTTTTTGAGAGCGATTTCCGACTCCTGATAGTTCTTAAGTCCGGCCAACGCTTTGCCCTTTCGGTAATGACATTTAGGCCAATCAGACTTCAATTTTATGGCGATTTCAGCGTCTTTTAAGGCATTTCGATAGTCTTGGATACTGTCATAACAATAGCTTCGGTTTACGTAAAATCGATAGTCTTTCGGATTATAACTGATTGCCTGAGAAAACAAATCAATCGCTTCGACAAAAAGATTGTTTTCTGCCCTATGGTTGGCCAGAATTGCGAGTTCGACGCTCTTCTCGACATTCAATGTCTTCTCCTCTTTGGTGAGTTGAGGCGCCATAGCTTTGGTTGGCTTTGATTTTTCAAAGAAGTATTGTTTGTATTTCGGAAAATCGTCGACTTCTCTATTATTAGTTAAAACGGATTTTTGATTACTATTAAAGCTATTATTTTGCGAACAATTATTTTTAATCACAAAATCAGAATTATTTGAAAAATTCGAGTTATTATCGGATAATATCTTAGGTTTGGCGGCACCGATATCTTCGGCACAATCTTGAGCTTCGTTTTGTTGGGTTTGAGCTGTTTTTTGATAAACAGAGGGTTTGTTCTTTCTTTGAGCAATTTGTGCCACATATGCAGAGCTCAAGAGAAGCTCTTCTTCCTCGACATCCGATTGAATATTGTCTGACTCCCGGTCCGACTTTGGGCTCGACTTCACTGATAAAAACTCTCTACTGTTCGCACCATTTGATGCCGAATCAGATTTTACATTAGTTTTGTAATCCATGTCTTTATTCTTGGGTTTGGGATCTGTTTTGTCGTTATTCTGATTGTCCTTTTGTTTGGCCGTAGTTTTTGTCTCATTCTTCTGTTTATTCTTCGTAATGGTATTGCTTTCGGTTTTATTATTAATTTCAAGCTTTTTATTATTGTTTTTATTGTTATTAATCTTATTATCATTGGTTTTGGCCTCTGTTTTGGTGGCGCCGTTCGGTTCGGCGGTCAAACCATTTGACTGTTTTTCGGCTTTTCTTTTGTCCCGTTTTTTCTTTTTCTGTAATTTCTTTTTCTCATTTCTTCGCTTTCTTTTCTCTTCTTCAGTGAGTTCTTCAGATTTTTGGCCGTTTTCTGCCATTTGTTGACAATCATCACAATCGGAGGTCTCGTCGTTGTCATCGCTTTCATAGATTTCTTCGTCTAATATCTTTTGCTTCAGAAGTTTCAATATAGTGTCCGACGACTTATTTCCGTTCTTTTGATGGCATTTAGTGTTTGTCTTCGTTGATGTCTTACCGTTGAGGACCGACTCATTTTTACCACAATTTTTACAATCAGTACAGAGTTTTGGGAGTTCGTCGTCAGAGTCTTCGCCATCCAAGAGGTCATCGCCATTACTGCTGTCGTTTTCGTCTTCATCTGAAGAATAGTATTCTTCGAGATTAAGTGAACTCAACTTATGATTATTTGCAAGACTCGCTGCAATCAAATCTAACGCGTCTTTGAATTTTTCGTCTTTGGCTAACTGTGCGATGAGAACAGCCTTTCGCGACATTTTGTGACTCATTTTGTGATTAAATTTAGTTATCAATCAGTTTATTGAAAACCTATTAAATAATTGAGTAATAAATGAGAGAAAACATTAAAAATGAAATCCGTTTCCAAAGAGAGTTACGAAACAATTGATATGCGATTGAAATCACATTTCATTCAATGAAACAAATTATTTACCAAATGTTTATCAAATGTTTTTGTCTTTCGTTTCGTTTAACTAACAGTTGATTCAAATGACAAAATGTTTTTAACATTTAATTAAATCACTTTTAAGATAATTGTTTTCAATATCGGTTCCAAATTAATTAAAATATGTTATAATTTTAGTTACGATTAAAATACATTTGATTAACACTTTTTGTGATAACAATCAAAAGTCTTGTCAACTGTGGAGTGAATGTAAAGGCATAATAGGCTATACCTCTCGCCCTCTAACTTAGAAACTGTTCCCTCATATCAACCAATTATGGGTGGGTTTCCCTTTTCAAGCACATCAACCATACTATGAGCACATTTCTAGGCTTTCAGGGAAAGTGTTGTCAGCTTTTGTGCATTGAATGACTTCTAAGCTATTTATTGGATACAATCAACTGATAGCCCTCTCCTCTAACCTATAGTTACCTTGCAAGTTGCAAGGTATGCATGCAATCAAATAAGACAAAGGAAAGACATAGAGATAGTTTCTTGGTAATTCTCACTTGTTCAAATAAGTCGACCAATTATCCAGTTTTCCGTTGTTTTAGACGATAAGACCACTAATTGTAGTAACAAATAATCGGAGTATTAGTCAAATAACTCAACAAATTATGATTTTAAGGAAATTCTCACTCAAATAATGTTTAAAAAAAACTTGTCCTGTTAAGTTTTGCTTTTATTTTTGCAGGTTATGTTTCCACTTCTCGTTTAAATAATAATTTTAAGCCAAAACACATTTGGAATTCAGTTTTTTCTCATAAAGTCTTGAGTCGAGTATTGAATATAAGAAAAACCTTTTTTCGAAACAAGTCTTTCGTTTGAAGTAAAAAATTAATGAACTTTTTTTGAGATAAATATATATATAATATTCGTTTTTTCGTCAAAAAATAGTGATTATAAATACTATAATTATATGGTTTTTGTGTGTAATCGTGAAAAATCAATACCAAGATCAATATTGCAATTTTCAATCAAGGAATAATTGCTAAAATGAGCAGTTAATAAGTTGTTCAATTTTTGTTCTAGGAATCAATCAATAGGTCCTTTCAATTGATTGCAGATTTTTAGTCAATTTAATCATAAAATTCAAATAAACTTCAATTTTCGGCTGATTTTAAAATTCTATTAAAAATCAAATGAAAATCAATAAGAATTTGAGTCCAAATCAAATAGTTTTTCAAAAGCACTGAATATTTTTTACTGAAACTCACATTTAATGAGAAAATTTTTTATCAAAAATAACAGAATATTTGCGATATTTGACTAAAAATCTCATTTCTATGGAAACGAATAATTCATTTCTTTTAGTTTTCATTAAAACACAATTTAAGTATAAAATGGAGATCTTTTTCATCGATTTTTTTCAATAAATGATACGATAAAAGCGACACAAAAAACAGGTATTCCTCACAATAGTAGTTATTTTTAATGTAAGGCATTATTTATTCATTATTTATACACAAAATGTTGACAGAATTTCGTTTTTCCCAAGAATTTAATGCAAATAATTTATTTAAGCGAAAAACAAATAAATGTTTTTTATAACAAAGTCTTAATTTTATTATTGATTTTTGTTTTCAAACATATTTTTAATTTTGAGGGGAAATGTGTTCTTCTGTTGTGGGGGTCGGCGCTCATCAATAGCCCATTTGAGCGTTCATTAATGCAAATGATTCGCACATATTATTTATGACATTTGTGTTACCCATTATTCCGATTTCGAACGCTTTCTTCAAAATTATAGACCTGTGCTCTGAATATATAGAATATGATTAATGTTAGTCCACTTTTGACCAAATATTTGTAATATATTCCATGCATTTATTCTAGTTATGCACATAGTTGAGAAAATCGATCTAGCATAAAATGAACTTGAAATTCTAATTCAATATTCGGAAAACATCACGAACTCATTCTTGCTAATTTTAGTCAATAGCAATTCATTCAAAATAGTTGGATATGTTTTAAAAATTTATTTGATCAATAAGTGATCTTGTACAGTTAACATAAAAATATTGCAATTGATGCAAAAATATTTTAATAACTAGAATATAGTTCCACTATATTTTTGTTGTTGATTTTTTTGAATCAATTAATAGAGCAAGGACGTATCAAGATTCAGTTGAAGGCTAATGTAAAATAGATAGATAAGTGTTTAAAAGCTTCAATTAATTGCTTGCTTAAGTAAGGTCAAGTCAATTAAGGAATTTTTTGATTAAATTAAAAATCAATTTTTTATTATTTATGAGTTATTTGAAGAGAATTTCAAACTTTAATTAAGAGAAAAAATGATCGAAAGCGCAAACATTTGTTCAGTTTTTTTGTTGTAATAATTAATTGTTTTATATTTGTATGAATTATCGCATAATTTCTCGTATTATTTGAATAAAAATAGGTTTTAATGAAATTTATTTTTATTGCCTAAACATAATTACACTATAAATTAGTTTAATATTTACTCAGAGATTCAGATATAATCGTAAAGTGAACTAGGTCACCTGCGCACTGTTCTTCTAATTCAAACAAAAAGATATTTAACTCATATTTTCCAATGAATTGTTGCAATCATTTTATATAATTTTTGGCGTAATTTCAAAAACAAAATCAAAATCCAGTCTCAAACAGCTTTTCAAGGTGATTTACAATATCAAATGTATCTAGGATAACTTTATTAGGACAGACTGCAACGATGGTCACTTACTATTGATTAATGCAAATTAGATCGAGTCTTATCCTGTGCTGTATTGGGGTTTGGGTTTAATTTGCTTTTTTAATAAATGTATATAAGATTTTAGCTTTTAATCAAATTTTTGCGTCAATTAAACACTAATTTGAAATACATTTATATTATAATAACTCAGAATAAGTAATGAGAAAAAAGCAAATTCGAGTCTCTATGGAAATGAGCACTAATTGAGAGCACAGATACTAATTGGAGGAGAGCTGTGATATCTCATTGAAGCGATAGATTGAAAGCCAATTGTAATGAAATTATTTTCTAATAATTATAATTCATTTTGAAATCAGGTTATAGTCAGTGAATCACTTCCGGGAAAAGAGAAACCATAAAAAGCAAAAGTGTTTAATAGTTAGCCTTTTTTGGTGTTTCGCCAAACCATTTGACGGAAAGACATCCAAATAAATCATTGAAATGATTGAAAAAGTGATAAGAATACAAACCTTGAGCCAAAATGAGAAAATCAGGCAAATATTCGAGCGCTAAGTTCGCCAAATAAAAGTCATTCCTTTGGAGACACTGACAGTAAGTCGGAACAAATGACTTGGAATGACTCGGATTATATTTCAATAATTTAATGGTCAGTTGGAAAGCCATTTGACGCGAGAATGGGTTGAAATATAGTTGACGCAAATCGTCCTTAAATTTCAATTAATTAAAAAAGTTTTAAAATTATTAACAAATGGAAAACAAAGATATTTACCACAAAATATTCCAGAATTTCTGGTTTAGAATCAGTTATTTTGTCCAAATCGTTGAGAACTGAATTCAGTTGTTCCGCATTTGTTTTGTTTTGTCGAAGACTTACTAAAATATTTTCGGAAATTTTTTTCTCAATCGTTGATTGCGTTTGAAATGGAAGACCCGATAGAACTGATTTAAACAGCATTTGCTCGCTATATATACTCGAAAGTTCACTGAATTGGATAATATTTTTCAGACAATTTCTTAGTGATATTGAAATTACTCACAAAATTATTCTTCGGTTAGTTTTGATCCAGAGTTTAGCCGATTCGGCGTCGAATTTGATCCAATCGTCAATTAGGAAAAGGAATTGCGATAAAATTGGAAGTATTTCCTTACCAGCGCTTCGACAATAGGCGTCAAAGAGTTGCAAATAAGTGGACAGTACTTCGTTCAAACACTTGACGTGTTTGTTCCAAAGGTAGGGCTTAAGAAGTCGAAGAATATTTAATATGCGTCTGAATGTCAGCAAATAATTTCTGCTTTTGAAGACATCATAAGTAACAGAACTGATCTTTCCTTTGAGGAGCGCCGGAATTATTGGTATTTGTCTGAGGAATAGGATCGGGTGCTTTGAAGCCATTTTCAGAAGTGATAGCTCACAATCATTGAGGTAAGTGGTCTGCGAACGGGTGGGAGTGTTCTCTATAGAAGTAAATGCAGTCAATAGGTTATGTGTGACCCGATCGGCAACACTCGGCTCCACTGAATTTATGATGAAATCGTTTTCCACTAATTTCAAGGGCTGTTCAATACTTGGAATCTGAAGATAGAGACGAAACAACATTTCGCTCGCAATCGTTGATTCAGGCGTTGAGCTCTCGATCTCTTTCAGAATATTGACCACTAAATTGATTTGCCTCTCATTAAGACAACAGCTCTTTATAACTAAAGACACCCTTTTCTCTGCATTTCCCTCTTCTATAATAAAATTAATCAGTTTTTTAATTTGGATTTCATTCAATTTAAGAACGTCTTCATATTCGCAATGTTTTGGTTGATTGAGATCTCTTCCGATCCAAAGTCGAGGAGAGCCGAGACATGCGGTCAGAAAGTCTAAAACGGCGGTTGAGTCCAAATCAGACAAATTCGAGTCATCGCTTAAAATGCTTTTTATGCAAGAATTCAAAGTTTCGAAACGAGTTTTGTGTATCAAAAGTGATAACAAATAGAGACAATTTCGGGAAAACAATAATTGTGTCTCTAATCGAGCGCTGGGCGAACCTTCGCAGACCAGTTCTGGTTCCATTTTATGAAAGCGCTCCAGAAGTAGACCTTTGTTTGAATTTACGTCTTTGTCACTCTTCAGAATCATTTTTGCTAATTCTTCGACGGTTTTGATTTGAGTTTTCTTCTGCTTTCGATCTGTTTTAACTGTTTTCGACTTTTGTATTGTCTTCGAAGATGTGTTAAATCTGTCGAAAATATTTAAAAGTGTTGTGTTCTTCACTTCAGAACATTTTTTGAGCGCTTTTATTGTAGACATCATTTCAGTCTTAAGACCCAATTGTTTGCCATCTTTTGTCATAAAAGTGATGATAATATTGAAGAGAGGATTGAATTCTCCTTTGTTTAGAAGTTCTATACATTCGTTCAAATGATTTGTGAATTCATTCAAAAATAATTTCGTAAACTTTTTAGTCGAGACTTTCTTATCGAACAACTCTTGAGTTAATTCACGCGAAAGTTTCAGAAGAAATTGATTGCAATTCGACTTTTCATTTGTCAGATATTTGACTAAATCTGTTTTGAAAGTCGAAAACTTGACATCAATTAGATTTACAGCAGAAGTAATATCTGTTTCATTTGTTTCCATCGGTTCTCCCTCTTTGTTAGTCTTTTCTTCTGTTTTGTATCCCAAAAGTTTTGCGAATTTATAACCACTTTTGACTCCTCTCATCCATTGGACTTCAACCACACGAAGAATAAGTGTTTCGTCGACTATTGAGTCTTTCACGTCGTCTGGATTTTGAGTTACGGCTGAATCCAATTCTTTGAGGAGTCGTTCCATCGATGATACGGACAGACCAAACGACTGTATAAATAGAATGAGTTGACTCGCGTCCAAATCTTTGAGGGCCGCCTCCATTAATCGGGCCGACGATGATTTTAATAGCTTTAGGCGCAGCCAATCAGGTATCAGAAGTGCTGGTTCTGAAGTATCGACGAGGAATGCCTGCGGCTGTGGTTCACAAAACCAGGTTTCCATTAATTGGTTGTAAGCGCTTTCATTAGTTTCCGTCGGTTCGAATGTCAACAAAATGACCATGGCATGAACCACGCTAATGTGAAGTATGGCCGCCTCATCGTTCTTCCACTGAACCATAATATGGTCTTGGGCGTCTGTCCACGAGTAAATTTCTCTGGAAGGGCGCCGTTTGATCGCTAAATGAGCCAAAAATACATTTATTAAAGAATTCAAAAAGACTTCTTTGAGTGGCTTTTGCTGTAGAATGCAATTTGTGATCAGTTGTCTGTCCACAAGAATATGAGCGCAATCTAAGGCCAAATCTGAACTTCCGATCTGATCATAGAGTGATAGGAATTGAATGTAATGACAGATAGCATTGGGAACGGTTTCTACAAGAATTGCCGGTCGGAGCGAATCACAAGCAGAGGACCGAATGAACTCAAAGTTTGAAGTTTGAGGCAATCGATTCAAGAGCCAGACCTCCACTTCAGTGAAAACAAGTGCTTTGTCTTCGGGTATAGTGTTTACGTCAGACGACAGGACCAAAGAAAGAGCTTTAGAGGCCAGGGTTCTGGCGGACGACTGTTGAAAACTGAGTCGTTTCATGAAGTACTCAATCAGTTCTTTAGAACACATGGACTGACTCGAGATAACTGTCTGCAAATGACTGATCAGTTTTAATTGTTTGCGTCTTTTCTCTCTTCGTTTGCATTTTTCAAATTTAGTGGTCGACTCATATGTGTTCAGAGGTTGTGCTGATTCTTCTTCACTGATTTGTCCTAAAAGAAATTCACACAAACACTGGACGGGTAGCATTGCGAAGTTGTTCTCATTAGATTCGACCAGTTCTACGAGCCATGGCATCGGCGAACCATTAGTAGACTGAGCCGAACCCATCTGTTTCTGTTGTCGTTGAATAATCTCCAAAAGAAAGTCTGGTTTTCGCGACTGACATAACAGATGTCCTAATCTTAAAACAGTATTTAGTTGTTTGAATTGTTCCAAGACTTGGGGCGGAGGTTTCCGGGCCGGACCCAAAGGATCCATTGATATGAGTTTTGAGAGCAATAAACTATTGGTTTCATTGATTTGGACTTTAGTCGAAGCGGCCGCTAAATAGGACTCAAACTGAAGAATCTGTTGTTTCTCATATGCGCTGATCTGAAGCTCCCGATTAATCAAATCGTCGCCCGTTTTGGTCGGCGGCGGAAACTCGAAGTGATTCGTTATAGACATCTCAATCAGAATTCTAAGTGTTGGGTAGTTTTCCCACCCGAGTGTTCCGAACTCAGAAGGATTGTGTGCCGTCAGAATCAGTAACTGAATCCATACTTTCCAGTAGAGGTCACTGATGGCCATATTTGGCGGTTCATAACCCGACGGCAGACTAATGTTGTCCGGATGTCGATATACAGCGTTTGCCATCAAAAGAGAGAATATTTGTTTGTCTCTAATCATAATCACAGGAAATGCGATTGAATCGTATTCTGTGATGGAGGCCGCCCTCTTTATCAGTGCGTCCGACAATTCTATTGCTTCAGCAGATGTCAACGGATTATCTTTTGATGAACCCATCGATAAGATTCTAATTAATGTCTCTTCGAGAAGAGGTACTTCTGATGTCATTCTAAACATAAGATTGCGGTCATTCTCTGGAGGCCATCCGTCTTTGATGTAATAGTGTTCCGCACTTTCCATAAACAGAACTTTGTTTAAACTTAAAGATAAAATATTAGATTAAATTTTGTTTTTAAAAATATAATGCCTACCAATGAAGGTATTCATTGCGTTCGGGTCGGAACGACTTGATGACAGTCTTCTGCAGCCATTGAATGGATAAGCGCTGGATGTTTGAGATCAACATTTGATAGTTTCGAATGATTTCTGAAAACATTAATTTTTAGATAAAGTTTGTTAACAAATAATAAAAGAAATACCTCTTCGGTCGGGTTTTGTTGTGGAAACGGCTTCTTTGACTGAAGGGCTCAGACTTAAGAACATAATCATTGTTAACAAATCTGTGATCAAAGTTACGGCTCGTTCTCTAATCGCGAACTCAGACGGATCTAAATCAATGAATGGCTGTCCCTCTTCTGTGAGATGCTGTGCAAACAGCATGAAGTTGATGTGTTCGTGTCTGAGGGCGCGGACGATCTCACGCAACAGTGTTCGCAATGTCTTCAAATAGTCTTCCTTTTGAGCGATCATTTCCTGGAATACTTCGGCCAACACTTTAGTCGACTTTTCAGTCGAGTGTTGAAACATAAGTGATATCAACTGAAGATTGTTAAGACCTCTTTGAGCCGACACCTCGTTGTAGAGGACAGTCCTCAGCAACAGACGAAAAGTGTCTTCTGATTGATTCAGCATTTCTTTCATACAAATAATGAAATGATTGGTCAGTGGTTTGGTCTTCAGACGCATTTTAACCAATTGTGAGATCACTTCTCCGTCCGCTTCCGTACAGTTCATACAGAGTGTGAGCAATAAGTCCTGTGCCGGTCGAGTCAACTGTCCATTCAAATCAAATTAAAGAATTGCAATACAATTATATCATTTGACTTACTTTTGGATTTTGTAGCCATTGTTCCAGTTTTTGGGCGACAATCAGCCGAACGGCCGGTAATCCGACGGTTGATATGAGAAGTCTGAGCATATTTCTGGAGACATCACTCGGCGCTTGTCTTCTGTTGAACTGTTCGTTAATAATATCCGTGACGTATGAGATGACAAATGAGTCGTTATGAGTGAATCTGGACATCACTGCGATGTTCTCCAAGTGTTCCTTCATTTCGCTGGTCATTGGAATACTAGAAAAGGAGGTCTCATCATTGGATGCCTCATCAGTTCCAGGAGGAGGATGGTTGGGACTGGAGGTCAGACTTGAAGATTCTGTCAGTTTATTAGTGGAGAGGATGTCCTGTTGCATCATTGACTTCGGGGGGAATCGAGTGTTGAATGAGGCCAACAGGTTGTCCACAAAGCCTTTACAGTCTTCGCTGTCGACCCAAACCCGTTCTCCCAACGAGTCTTCAATGAATACTTTGAGGAACTGGTCGGGCCAGTTGTTCTCGTCGTGATATACAGCCAGCAATACATTCGCCGCCAAAATTGCCACCAAATTATTGCCTTTTGTTTTATAACTGAGAGATGAGTCGCGTTTCAGAAGTGAACAAAAGGCCTCCACAACTATTTCGGTGCAGAACAGGAGTGGACGGGTTTTCGCCAAATAACACAGAGTCAGGTAAAGTACAGAATCGGGTTTAGAGCGTTGTGTCCGCAACTGACGGACGGCTCCACAAAGAAGTGCTTCCACTCTTTCATCGCTAACATCTTCTGCTTCAATAACTTTGTCTAACAATAGGTTTGGATCCACTTCTTGAGCGAACTCTTCCCAGTGATCGCCCGATTCGCGCCTCAATTGTATCGGTCCCGAAGAACGGGTCATATGATGTGACAGAACCTTAGATTTCTTGGGCGCAGAAGATCCGGCAACTGATGGATCAATTGGGTCCACTCTCTTGGGGGCCGTTTTCAATGATTGTTGAGCTGAAGGGGCAGACGATGAGGTCGTCCCTTAAATTTTAATAATTTTAATTAAATTTATCTCAAATGTAACCATATTTTCATCTAATTGTTCATTAATTGTATCCTTATTTTAGTTAATTTGCAAGTTATAAAACTATTAGTTTAGAGCAGACTTTGCTAGATAATGCATCTTGATAATATTATTCTGAATTAATTAAATTCTTTGGCAGATATTTAGAGGAATATCTAGAATTTGGTGGAAGTCATACCCAAAGCGATGAAGTTCTGAGTTGGTATGGCCAACATCTTTATCTTCGGTCCTCTTTTCGATGCCATCACTTGCTTTGATCAGTCGATCGATTGGATAATCAGATGAAATGAGTTGACATTCAAATCATTAATAGATTTGAATTAAAAATAATTAACAAATTTTTTGCCGAAAATTATAAACAAATAAATTTGATTGCATTTACACTAAACAGATGTCACGCTTTCGTCAAATGATAAACAAAACAAATATTAATCAATAAAATCGTTATAAAAATTGTGAAATCAGTCCTCAAAACTGTACTTAAGTTCAAACACAATGTGTTTTCATACAAATAATTGACTAAATGTGTGTCCCTTTCGTTGGCTATAAATATGTTGTTTTTGAAGAGTTATTTCGTTTTTATCTCACTTTTAAAAAGTTGTAAACAAAAAATATTTTGATTCAGACTTTAAGTCATTTAAAGTGAAGTCAAATAATAAATAAAATAATTTAAAAGATTTAAAGTCAATAAGAAATCCTTCAGAAGTTGTCAACTGATTGTGAAATTAGTTTCTTATTATTGTGTTGTTATCAGTGGTTCACTGTTTGCTAATTGAGTGAATCCAGACATCGATTGATTGATGGATGAGTTGAATAGATATCAGAAGTCTCTGATCGAGTCATTAGAACAGGAAAATGAAAAATACAATGAATTCAATAAACAGTTGGACTTCGAGTCAATTGTAACCAAAGCTAACGTTTATTGCAATAAATTAATAAATATTAGGAAAGATATGCAGTCTTTGAGCGAAAGGTCAGATAAATTGAAGAGAAGAGCGCTTCGACTTCAGTCCATTAAATCGAATCAAATCGAAAACATTGAAATCGAAAAATACAACGAATTAGCGAAAGAAAAACGTTTACAACCGGTTGTGGCCAACAAATCACAAGACAACTGACCATCGATTCAATCATTTTATATAATTATTAGTTTATATCAGAATTTTAATCCATTTTAAAGAATAATATAATTAGTTATCAATTGATTGTCTTTTATACAAAAACAGATAAATGTTATGACAATTGAAGCCTTTGATTAACGTTTAGTCAAACAATAAAACAGAGATATTATTAACAAACGATTAAAACAATTATTCAACAGATT
>JAQGCR010000007.1:0-16110 GCA_034699895.1 Chamobates voigtsi
GAGTTTTGGGCACCGATTACGACGAACGGGTATTGCCTTCCATTTGTAATGAAGTGCTGAAGAGTGTGGTCGCAAAGTTCAACGCATCGCAACTGATTACTCAGAGACAACAGGTCTCACTTCTGGTCCGCAAAGAGCTGATCGAAAGGGCGCAGGACTTCCATATAATCTTAGACGACGTATCCCTCACTGAACTCAGTTTCAGCAAAGAATATACGGCTGCCGTTGAGTCCAAACAAGTGGCACAACAGGACGCCCAGAGGGCCGCCTTCACTGTGGAACAGGCCAAACAAGAACGACAGCAGAAGATTGTCCAAGCTGAGGGAGAGGCAGAGGCCGCTATTCTCATATCCTTTTCATAACTGAATATTTTCTTAAATTTGATTCATTTGTTTGATTCGCCAAACGATGAGTATTTTGGGCACAGCTTTTGGATCCGTTTTTGCGGAACCGAAGCTTTGGAACTGATTTAATGTCTGTTAATCTTGGTATTGAAGGAGTGCTGACAACCGTTGACAGCACTTGACTTCGAGACTATCGATCAATACTGTAAGGGACAGACCATAACATTTCGGATTTGTTGACTCAAAGGAATTCTCGGTCAGAATCGATGGATTCCATCAATAGATCCAAACATTTTCATCAAAACTTAAAAATGATTAATGAGTTCTTTAGTAATCTGATGGCTGACCACAAATGTCTTCAAACAAATGTCTCAATAATTAATTCAATTTTTAAAATCAAATTTTCCTTAACTTTGAATTTTATTTGAATACTTGGGTGAAGCCATTTCCAGAAATCCGGGTTATCTCAAACTGAGGAAAATAAGGGCCGCCCAAGCAGTGGCCAAAACGGTAACCAAGTTTAAACATGTCTTTGATTGTCATTAACTGTAATCTAATGGACAGATCGCTCACTCACAAAATCGGGTTTACCTCAACTCTGGTTCTCTAATGTTGAACATCGCCGACAAAGACTTCGATATCACGAGTCAGGAGATAGCAAAGGGTCGCAAATAATGACCAACTAATCAAGTCTTAGCGTTAATTCAATTAAGAGATGAATTGTTTCATCAAATTTTAATTGATTTCTATTGAAAATTAGTGAATAATTAAAAATTTTTAGATTTCTTTCAATTAATGTCTCGAAACAGAGAAACAATTTTTCATTTCTTATAAATTCCTAATTGAAGTGAAAACCAATAAATGTTTTTCATTTTAATCTACTTTTTATTATTAGTTAATGACTAGAATTGCAATTCAATTGCAATGAGTTTTGTTATAACACTTCTTATAGAAGTTTCCGAATAACACAATGAAAGAGAAGGCATACAAAACGAACACGTATTGCATCCATCGCGTGAACCCACAGCTCGTTATTATTGAATTCAAGCCCAACACCACTCCAGTTGTGAATTGCATCTAGAAATTGAAGCATGGTTAGTTTAGATGATTAGATAAATGGGAGGGAATACCAGTTGTAAAATAGTTAAGTATTTCTTCCACCAAAGGTATGGAGCAATGGTTGGCCCGAAAGCCGCCAAAAAGTAGTAGAAATACATGACTATATGCACGAAGCAGTTGACCATCGCTCCGGTGAGTGCTGAGCCACCTGGCACAAATTTGGCACCCACCCACCAGAAGATCACCATGGTTGAGTGATGGTAAACGTGCAGAAATGTTAACTGATTGTGTTTTTTGCGTACAATGAAGAACATTGTGTCCAACAATTCAATGATTTTTGAGAAATAGTAGCACCAAATCGCTCGGGCTATCTGTCAATCCATAATTCAAATGAATTTTTTTGCTCGATTATAATAATCTAAGACATACCCGAACTTCATATTCGTTATCGGATGTGTCCACCAATTGACAGATGAAATTATATTGTCTTTTAATACCACAGTATAAGAGCTGTCAGTGTTTTGAATCAAAGTTTTGTAAAAAATGTCATTAATTGTTGTTTGACTCATACCTCAAAAGCCATCCATCCATTAAAAAGAGTAATTCCTAAATTGTAAGTAATGAGAGTCCACCTCAAGTTTGCCGGTTGTCTGTCATTCATATAGTTTGGGCCAAACTTCACGGCAACGAAGTATGCGCTGATTATCAGAAGTGTGGGCTGAGGACTACTCATCAAAAAATAGTTCTTCAGCCGTGGATCTGATAACAGACAACAGTTTAAATATATTTCTTTAGAAAACATAAATGATTTGATACCTGCAAAACTATCACACCATTTGTAAAATGATATGAAACTGTTGACCGGGTCAGTCACCAATTTATTCAATCCTAAGACAATTTGCTCATCCATTGAGTCAACTGTCAGTAAATCACAAGAAATGAGTTCAACAAAAATACTGAACACTGTTTTGATTGCTTTCCAATTTTTTACGATTAAAATGACTTAAAATATAAAATTAAAAATTTGTTTCGATTAAAAAAATTGAATTCATTGTGCGATTTGACATCCATTCAGAGCTATTCCTATGGAAACGATCTCTCATTCCTTACGAACAATGAGTGAACAGTTGTTAGAACATTGATTCCTATGGTGTGCTCTGAGAGAGCCCTGAGTGGCGCAACACTACACACACCGGTTAGGAATCCTATACTAACTTTTAGGAAAGCCTTTAATTATATGAAAGACTGTTTTCGGCACAAAATTTGAGTCAAAAAACAAATAAAATATAATTCAATTCAAATGACACTAAAATTGGTTTAAAATCCCATTTTATTTATAATTAATTTGAAAAAAGAAATGAATATTAAATTAAATGTTAATAACTCGGGAGAGCTTTTGAATGCGATTGAGAAGAATATCTCCTTGCTTAATGCAAGCCTGGTATTGATAGTTCTTGTTGTCGGGTCGGTTCGTTTCGACGATTCCGTTCACTTTATCGATTTTGCAGTGAAGACGACCCGCGGCTATAAAACGGGCCAACTCTTGATCAACGAACGCAACGCTAACCCCAAACGCTTTGGCCATATATTGCAATTCAAGGCTTCGGTACGACTCCAACAGTTGATTGTAGGCCAGAATTCGCATTTCGCGGACATAATACCGATAATGCGGTGCAAACAGACGGTCGGTCTTCATGTAGTTCTCGACCCACGAGAGCTTACGGAAGAACTTTGCGTATTGGCATTCATACAGAGAGAACAGGTAGTCGTGAACATCAGTGTTGGTGTGAAGCACTTCCAGGATCTCTGAGCCGCGGATCACTTTCTTTCTGAGCTCAACGCGCGGTAAGGCTATCATTGAGCACAAGACAGTGTACGCAACAAATGTCTTGTAATCACTCAACTCATAGCAGGTGAACGTCGAGATCGTGTCCAGGAATAGGTTCGAGGCCTGAACGAAGTCCCGAATGGCCAGAGCGTAGAAGCCCTGATAGACCCGGAGCCGATTACGGCGGTCCCAATCCCCGCCCTCTTCTATGAGATACTTTGCTTTATCGATGTTTCGGGCGATCAGACTGTGGTCCATATAGAAGAGACCGATTCTTATTATGTGAAACAACAGATCCAAGCGATGGCCTAACGATACTGTCTTTTCATATGTCTTTCGGAGAGCTGTGAGGGCCGCCTCTTTGTCACCGATCAGACTGTAATACTCAGCTTTGGCCAAATTGGCCTCTCTCACTTCCATTTCTCCTGCATTCTTCTCCGCGTCTTCGATGGCTTCGTCCAATCGTTTAATCTCTGACTCGTTCTTAGTCTTCATTTGTTTGAGTAGATCCTCATTGAGTGTCCAATTGAGTGCTTCACAGACCTAATGGACAATACAATCAAATTATGAATCAAAGAGTCAATTGTCACCAAAGGTGTGGCAAACATACCTCGGTATAAAAGGGCGCCATATCTTTCTCCTGAATGGCTGCCATCAGATTATCTCTGATTTTGATGTTATCTTTGAACTGTTCTGTGGTTAACGCGAACTTCCATTGAGATAACTCTAAGTTCGGGTTTTTGGCCAAACTTTCTTCTTCGAGATTTTCGGTCGGCATTTGATCCGATTATTTGATCTTAACTTAAGTTATGATTAAATTTATTTAAATTAAAATTAAAGTCTTTTTAAATATCGTTTGAATAAAGACTTCAAGCAATGAATCGGCAAATATTGTCACAAATATATTGTCTGACAATAAATTACGTCAAAACTTCTCTTCAAATGATTTGAACTTTTGTCTGAAAATTATTCGATTTTCATCTGGAAGTCCACCGAAAACTATGAAAGGATCTATGAAAGTGATATCTATATAACAAAAATTTATTTTAGATTATTATTAAGTAAAAAATGATAAAATATGCTGAGTTTAGTTCACCGAAAATCTTCAAATAAACTATTTAAAAACCATGATGGTAGTTTTAATTAGGTTAATTAAACAAGATCATATTAATGAGGTTTAACTGTAGATAAGTGAGGTGAGTTCTGAGTAATTGTCAATTGAATGGATTTTGTAAAGTTTCCGAACAAAAGATTGCCTGAAATTTCAAAGCAAAGCAGAAGTTTTCGCATTTATTACAACTAATAATTACTCATTATTTCAACGCTTGTATTATTATTAATGACATCTTTTGCTTAATCAGGAAAATAATTTTAACCGCAAATATTTAAATTCAAAATTAATTACATATTTAGACCAAAAACAGTTAAAAACATTACATTAATCACTAATTTCTCTAAAATATTCGTTTGAATCAATTCTGAGCACAACTCTCAACACTCGATGAAAAAACATTAAACAATTCACTGTTTTTTAAACTGACATCAATTAAAAACAAACTATTATTTAAATTTTTCAGTTGATTAAAATGAGCAAGTTTAGATGTATGCTAATTTTTAAATAAAAAAATTCAAGCTTGGTCATTCCTTCAGATTGAGATTTTGATTCAATTTATAAGAATTGACATTAATATGAAAGATATTAATTCTATTGATTTTATTTGAGTGAACACATATTCCTTATATTCATCTGAGAAGTGCCTGAAGTTGTTATTGACTTTCATATAATGATTGCTTAAACAGAATAAAAGTCGACAATAATTCTGTGAAAAAAATTTGTTGAAAATTGAAAAATATATTTAAATTGTCTTCAATTGAATGGAGAAACGAAATACGGCTTTAATTTTATTACTATTTTTAAGGCTTTCAAAATCGCCTCAAAATTTTCAAAACAATTTATTCGGATTTCATTTAAAGTCATTTTGAATGCATTTACAGAATATTTACAAAGAATTTTGGCGTTTATTTCATACGTTTTTGAGACTCATTTGAATTTCGATTATTTTTAATAAAAAAACAATTTTATATTAAAACGAATTTCTATTTATTTAAAAACTCAAAACTTTTGATTGAATTTGAATTTAAACTAATGACAAGATTAAAATTCTATTAACATTATTATTAATTCAGATAAACATGCAATCAGACTAATTGAGCATGCTTATTTCCACATAAAAATTCTATCAATTTAATTGACCAAGGAATTCAATCTAGCATTCTAATAAATGCAGTTTTCCATAAATTTCATTAAATGTGAATTAATTTCAAACCTACAGTTTTAAAATGGCAAACATGGTAATTTATTCAAATATTGCATGATGAACCAACAAGTAATGACCAAGGTGGAGGTAAAATATAATAAAATGTAGAACAATACTAGCAAAGGCTTGTAGGACATTAAATGAGCCTGATCAAATAATGGTTACTCGAGCAACTAGGACAATCAAATAAAACTAAAGAATTGTTTAGAGGACAGACTGCAGGCCATACATACGGCAGAAGAAAAATAATGAACTCAAGAATTTAACGAAAACTTTTTGAATAATTAATTTAATTAAATTTTAATCAGAATTACGAAACACTTCTCTAATAATATACCAAAAAATTTCAATAAAAAATAAATTTGAGTTAATTTCCAATTAAAACAAATATTGTCCTAGATTCATAACCTGGATAACTATTGGTTAACATAAAGTGAGTAATCATTCTATAAATAACTGTTTTTCAAATCAGATTCACACAAATGATTGGACAGAATATTCTGTTTCAATCGAGTAAACTTATGTCAACTGCCAGTGCATAGCCAGGGGCTAAATAATTAATTAAGGGTTAGAGCACAGACTCACCCATTATCTGACAAAAACATTTTCATCGCAATTATTCAATGATTGCGAACCAAAAACAGAATAAATTCCTCACTTTTTGTAATTAAACGAATATTATTACAAAAATAAAAGAATTTTCCAAATAATTCTGTTCGCAAACAACAGACCCTTTCCTCAAATGAGACGTTAATTGAAAACAAAGAGAAATTAATTACTAATGTATTAAACGACTTGTTTTTATTGTGAAATAATTGAGAAACTGTTGAGTCGTATAAGAAAATAAATGAATTGCACTCACATTTAGCTACGGATCAGGTCTTACGTCTACTCTTATATCCCTTAACGCGATTACAACGAATTCTGACGACAAGAATAAGTGATTCTATAAAACAGGAATTCCTCTTATCTTCGAAAGTGTGTCCCAAAAGTGACTCTAAAATTGCAGTCAATCTTAAAATCAGAGGATTTCAAACCGGAGTCAAAATTTATGGTTTCTTTAATAGCCATTACTCAAAAACATATAACTGTCCAAAAAGTCACACTTCACACATAAATAAATGCACTTGCTCATTTATCAATCTGTTATCTCACGAAAAAAAATTGTTTTTATTTACAAAAACTATTAAACATTTTTTTAAAACATTGTTTATGTCCTCTATTTTTCACATAAATTTAGTTTCAAATTAATTGATTCAACAAAACATCGATTCCTGAGGAAAGTCCTTAGTATTCCTCTTCATTAATCCATTTAATCCAGCAATTATCGAGCACATCCTCATCATCCCTTTAAGAAGACAACTATTCATTGCTATGGAAATACATCCAAAAGTTTTCTGTTTGTCATCAAATAGATTAAATCAATTCAAATGACAGCAAACGGACACACATTTGGCTCCAAATACCAGACCTGAGGTAAGGCCAGAAAACCATCGATCGAGCGGTCACTCCATTAAAGTTGATTTAAGAGAATATACGAAACAATTTGATCGACAAAAGCAAACATAAAAAATAATGTCAGCCATTAATTATGTTTAATGACCTAGGTTAAACAACAAGACACTGTATGATATGCCGTCCAACATATACTTTAATTGTCCTTGCACGTCTAGAATATATAAAAAGGATGCTTTCCGTTGGAATAGATAACAAAATTGTGTTCAAAATTAATTATATTTGAAAATAAAACTATAATTTACTACAAATTGAGTATTAATTGAGACCACAATTAAACGCAAAAATTCAGTCTTTGCTTAAGAAATACATTTAAAAAAAGAAGTTATTTTACAAACAAATTATTTAATTAAAAACAAATTATATCACAAATTAGTTATCGAGTCGTCTCTTATTCCAAGACTAGAATTGATTGCAAATAAGGATTATTGGGTTTTATCGGGAATTTCGGCCTAATTTTCGGTCAAAAGAAGTCCCAAAAAACAGATGTATTTCTGAATAAATATTAAAAACAAATAAAAATCTTAAAAAATACTCAGAACTCAAGTCCTGAAAAGTTGTATTGAAAAAAAGTTAATGGTTTTGGTCTTTCATGTCTTCCCTGGCCTTCATCAACATTCCAAACATAGTGAGGGCCAACAATTTGTCGAAGCCGTCCATAGTTGTCCTTTGGATCCATTTAGGGATCGTTGTTCGCGCCTACACTCAGACCAAAAGCAAATCCAATTATAATCAAACAAAAGACAGTCACAAAGGAATGCATACCTGACTGAAGCCTAGCCTTTGAAGGATGTAATCGACACCATAGGGCTCGATGTTTTTGCCCGCCCACGACAGCAAACGGACAGTTGGCTCCAAATGCCAGACCTGAGAGAAAGGCAATAATAAGACACAAAAAAATAAGACTAAAAATCGATTGCAATTCAGTAACGAAAATGAAGTTTAATCTAAAATTCTGATCACAAGCACACCATAAGAATATTTAGCGAAATAATTGAACTCATTCTGAGCTAAACGACAGCACAACCGAAATATGTCTCTCCTGAGAGATATTGATAACGAAGTTATAGTCCATTCAAGTCATGTCAAACAGATTTAAGATCTGAACGACAGATAACTTCTAATAACCAGAAAAACCGCACAAAAAAAGAAGACAAAACGGGAAGACATAAAAGGGTGGACTCACGTGACAAACAAATTCTCTCCAATCTCTTTGTAAGGTCTCAATCGAATCAGTTTTCTTCGGACTTCGGGTATCGGTGTTCGGCGAATGGCTTTTCATAGGATTGGTGTCCTTTTCCATCAAATAAGAGCTGATCAGCTCATGGAGGAAGAAGTAGGCCTCCGCGTCCACCGCAACAAAGATATGGTCATCGAAGTCGGACACAAAAGTGCAGTCGACTGTCGGCTTCACATCCGAAGTGGTCGGTGTGGTGTTCGCCTGGAGGTGTTCCGTCTTCAGCTCCAATTGCATACTCGGAAACGCAAATATCACTTCTTGTGTGTGATGGTAGTCACCACTGGTCTTAGGACTGGCCGACGCTCGCCGGTCGCGCACCGCAGGCGTCGGATAGTATTCTGTTTGCGATGGAATGGGTGTACCGAAGATATCCAATTCCATGACTGCTGGGAAGCGGTCCACGTCGTCGATCTCTGAGGCACTGAAGGCGTAGTGGAACCACTCGTGCATATGTCGGAACTGCGGCGGAAACATAACATTACGCGATATCTTGCAAACGGTGGCCATTGTTTTGCGCGACTGCTGTTCATTACAGTTACGGCCCAACAGAAACGACAGGTTCTGTACCACATGTGTGTCCAGACTTGACGTTTCGTTAACGATATTCTGTGCTTCGGTGGCGAATGATATCGACGGCTGCTTAAGACTGAAAGCGCCCCAACTCTTTGACCGGAAGTTAATACCGTAAAAACAGGCCAACGATATATTCTGTGCTCTCAGTTCGACGGTTCCACCGAGAATTGTGCCGTGAATTGGGAGTGGGTTCGGAAGTGTCGACAACTGAACGCCTGACACCAGTCTTAATGCCTTTTGCCAGTGGCGGTGATGTCGCGCCTCTGTAGTGATCGACACATTATCTGCTGAATGTTGTTGTGGTTGAGTGGGGCCGACATTGAGTTGTGGCGAACCACTGCTCACACTCTGAGACCGTTTCGCCTGTGATTTGCTTTTAAATGACTGTCTATTGTATGACTTCGGCTGAAGTGAGGAAAACACACGTTTACTGGAGTGGAACTGCTGTGAGAAGAACTCCTCCAATTTGGCCACAATTTTCATTATGTCGGGTGTCGTCGACTTAGACATAAGAATCTGCATCTGATCCCAATTGAGTACTCCGTGAATGAATATAAGGGCCGGACGTTTCGTCGGATGTGAGGACTGGTTATAGTTTTTACTCAAATCTATTCTCCATTCGTCGCGTAAAGTGATGTCCAAATCGGATACTCTGAACATAAGAATACTGGTCCCCATGTAGTCGATTCGGTTCTCCAGTGTGTGTAGACTACAGCACAGCTTATGTTGCGGTTCGTTTCCCTTCACTTCTTTGACCGACAGTTCGGTACTTATTTCACTCAATTCGATTATACCGCCGACAATACCGCCCTTTGCGTCCAGAGTCGACCCGTCCAGTGCTAAACCGATTTTGTAGCTCTTGTGGCCGCTCGAGTCAATAGACACGCGTCCATCTGAGCGCAGGCCACGGGTAAGCCATGAGGTGTTGCCCATAACGTTCCCCATATTCATAGTTATGTTCAGTTTTGACAAATTCACTGAAAAGAGGACTAATGTCTCCCATGGGTTGGATGTGGAGCCCAGTGCTCGCGAATCAGATCTGGACGCGTGTTTGTAGACCCTCCGTCGGCCCGTGTCCTGTAGATCGAGCCGAAGAGCCTCTCTATTGGGAAGAGACTCCTTTCTGATGAATGTGCGGACAGTGGTTGCCGTTTGGTTGGACTCTTCAGAGCTGGTGTCCGAGTCTTTGTTGTCGGACACGGAGTCGTCCTCCTCCTGATCGCTGAATATCGCACTTATAGAGTGGTCGCCGATAAACATTCGCTTCCAAATCGATTTGCGATACCAGGCCTTAGGAAAGGCTAATATTTCGTTGAGTCTTCTCATGTCATACTTGAAAGAGGCCGACCCTATATCACAAGTGGCCGAAAATCTAAAACTCTGAGCGATTGAGTCACTAAAAGAGAGTTTACGTCCCCTCGAGATATTCACTTTAACGAACTCAACCTGAAGACTGAGCGAATCCTTTCGGTCAGAATAAGTCTTTTTATAATCAGAGTCTGCGTTAGCGGTGGAAGTGTTGGAACTGGTCTTCTTTTGGCCGCCGTAGGGATGGAAGATATATAACGAGAAGTCAGCTAAACATCCGGTGACACTCAGTCCTCCCGAAGCAGTGCTGGCCATAGCCTCAGACGTGTGCTTATCAAACGACTTGAGGCCCCGATTATACTTAGGTGGAGAGAACTGACCGGACTGTAGCTCATCTTCAGAGCGCTTCGACGAGAAGACCAAATCAATTGATGGCAAATGAAGCAGACATTCGACTCTCGACACAGGAAGACAACAGAATCGGACAACAGTCGGCTGGACATGAAAATAGACGATAACATCGACGGGAAAGGATGCATAAGTGGCGTATTGGGCGGGAACTGGCGAATCCTCACTGAACACATTGGGAGCATTGGCCGAATTGGGTGTTTTTGGCGGTACTGTTATGGGAATGGGTTCGAGTGCCTGCTCTAAGAAATCAAGTATATTAGGACTGATGAGTGTCTCATCTGGTATGCTGTGCAATGTTATCCATGCGAAGAGGGCGGCCTTCTTTGATGAGCCCTTCTTTCCTGACAAGTGGCCACTTTGTTGACTACCTGTGCCACCAGTTTCTGTTTCAGACCTCTGCTCAGAGGCTGGCCGTGGCGTTGACTTCTCGCCCGTTTGAGTGCTGTCCTCCGACGAGTTCTTAGAATTATAATGTAGTTTAATATCGAGGCCAGGGATCAAAAAGACAGTAAAGTCGGCGATCTGTCCGCTCAAATGTGTCGGATGTTTGAGACGATTGGAAGATATATTTGGTTTTAAGCCACCGCTCGAAGACGTCTTCGCCAATCGATTACTGGAACGGCTTTTGTTTATGTGATTCGGGGAAAGAAGCGAATCGTAGGGACCGCCTGAGAAGCTGCGCTCCTTCTGCATCTTCTTGGGGGGAACGTCATCTTCTTTACTGCTCTGGTCTTTCGTATGCAAAACACATTTCCCGGAATTGAAGAATATTTTGACGTCTAATTCAAAATCGATGTTCGGCTCCGTTTGATAGCTCTGTTTTGCGCCCAGAGATCGCTCGGCCACTGAAGATGACAGGCTATCATCGAATTCACTCGAAAGGCTGCCCTGTTTTCGAGGATCGGCGTCACTGAAAAACAAGAATTTATTGTTTAATACCATTTGAATCGATAATTAATGGATGAGTGGCTAACCCTCTCATATTTTTGGTGATTTTCGGTATTTTGAACTCAGAATTAGAACTCGAAGACTGTTCTGTACTATAGGTAGGAGTGAGAGGACTCTCACAACTGCTCTGAGATTCACCAAACATGGAATAGGTATCTGAAGCTGTCGTCGGATTAATGGGTGAGTCCACTGTCTTTGCACTTGACTTCGGGATCGGAATACTGGCCGACGTTCTGTAAAATCAAACAAATTTTTTGAATAAACTCTACCGAAAAATATTCCGAAAAACAAATAAATACTTGAGTTTAGGGATAGACTCCATCGCCGTATCAAAAGATCCCGGTTTGTAGTGATCTAAAGGCGAGTCTTCGCCGGAATTCTCATTAAAATCCGTGTTTTCGTTATAAGAGACGAGAGAAGAGCTGAACATTTTTCCGCCGACCGACAGCTTGTCCTTAAAAGACGACTGTCTGACACTCGGCCGCCGAAGCTTTTTGATGACATCCCGACGGAAGCTATTAAATACCGCCGCTTCTAACTCATGGAGGCGTTGCACCTCCTGTTCAATAGTGGTATGACTGGCACCCAATTGCCGTAAATCACTGATAATCTTAACTTGCTCATTGAGCTCCTTCTCAATAATACGCGACCGCTTTTTGCTTTCTTGAGGCAAATCCTTCAAAAGCGAACCCCTTCTCGGCTCAACTCCGGGCTCGGACTCGAGTTGCGTGCCGTTCATCTGTTTCTCCTGCACTGTCTCATCGACGGTAACGCTTCCATAATCAGCCGTAGAGATGTCCTCTTCGTCCTCGTCCTCATCGCCGGCGATTGCGGTCATTGTCTTAAAGAGAGCCGAAAAATGTTTGCCAATAGAAGTGTCGAAATGTATGTCAAAGCCCTCCATCTTCCAAGACACATTGAGCAGCCATTTTGCATCACTGGTGCTCTGATGTGAGGTAATAGTCCTCGAACAGATCTCATACGTGCCCTCAGAGACAACGCACAGGTTCTTAATGGTAGGATCGGTTGAGTCGGGCTTCCAATCGTCGAGCGATGTCTCGAAGTCGTCGGCGAAACGAATACATAAACCGGTGAACTGGGCTTTGCTTACGAGCGAACCGCGCGAACAGGCGCTTATCTGAGTGCTCTCCAGTGTGACCACCAGTGCGTCCTTTAGCTCAGACTCAAAGCCTTTGCTCTGATTGAGTGCAGATATGGTAGGATTGGTAATGGGAAGACATGCGCCCAAATCATCAACAGTTAGCTGAAGGAAAAGTGTTCCGATTGATTGCGACCCCATTTGAGCGATTGGCGTCACTTTACCGAAGACCTGTTGTGTGGCCAAAACCACCTCCGAGTTGAGGTTAGCCCTCTGTTCGTTCCAATACTCGTATGCATTCTTGTAGTTGAGCCAAACCAACACCGCTTTATCTAAAGCCAGGGGCTGTATGTATACCAGTGGTCTGTGCAATGCTATAAGAACTGCCTCCTTGTCCTCAGTATCACTATTGATGACCATCTCGTCCTGTAAGGCATTCCTCATACTTATTCTGGTCTTAAAATAAGCCAATTGTTGGAACTCTGGTTCCGCCTCTTCGAACATTGCATTCTTAATGAGTTGACCCAACGCTACGTTGAGGTCGACCTGCAATTTGATGAATAACTTAAGGTTCAAGTCTTTGGATGACATGTTCTGCACCCGATTCGATAACTGGAGTTCCATCGAACCGGTCTCGAGTCGGACAGCACTACTCGTCGGTGTTGTGGCTGTTATTTGTATGCCTTTGAGTCTAAGATGAAGAGAGAACAGCACATATCGGGCGCGTCGGCTCTTTTCGCTCGAGAAGATTAGCTCTTCATCAATGATTTTAGCGTCAGATCCGGACATCTTCTGCACGACTTCATTGACTTCTTTCATAAACACCTTCTGAACCAAAAGCAAATGATTGAGTAAATCAGTAGTGAGGCTGTGCTCGAATGAGCCGATATCTGCGGTCGCATTCAAATAACTGCCTTTTCTCAGAACAATTCCGTCGGCGAACGACTCCGACCGCAAATCACCGACTTTTCCACTGCTCAGGTCTTCGATATATTCGGCCGTCACATGAATTTGAGGTAAATCCACATTTGCAGAGGAGGGCAGGTTTGCCTCAGTTGGCAATACTTTCGTATTAAAGCTGAGGGTGTGTTGATGTACATCAATGACAAACTTGGCTTTACTTCCAGTTATACCTGAGCTGGTGACCTGACCTATTTGGTACTGGGCCCTTAGTGAGGGCAAAAGGGAGGCCCCAATTGTAAAACTGTCTAATATTACGCTGAACTGAACGACAATCGGTTTTATAAGTTGTTGTCTGTTGTGCTGTTCGTTTGAAGGGTGTGTCCCGCTGTCCAACATCTCGTCGGCGTCCATACGGAGTGTATTAGTGGTCTGTTGGCCATAGGATGAGGTCATAGTTTCGGTGTCCATTTGCTGTCGCGATAGTCTCGACGGTTGTCGCGATGACCGAAGCTCTTGGAGAGTAGTTGACAGCTGACGACCAGATCGGGTCATCATTCCGTGCAGAGCCACCGGATGTTGAGGTATGTCTATCATTATTGGACCGATGGTTAAAAGGGCAGAATTCGAATCCTTTCCCTTTTTATTTTGACAGGAGATCAGTGTCTGTGACTTTCCGACAGTCATCTTAACGACCAACTGCTGACTCGGAGGCATTTCCTCCAACAGTGAGATAGCGGTCTGACCCAATTGGCCGTTGAGAGAGGACTCAAACCACTTCTTAGAGCCCTTACACTTCTGTTTATGAGTTACGCTCACATGAAATGCTGATAACTCGCCCTCAAGTTTGAGTCCGGAGAGCATCGCCAGGAGTCCGACGCGTCTTATTTTGCAGACACCAAACACTACAATCGGAGTCCACTCCCTTTGGATCAAAGCATTGGTAAAGTTCTTGAGCTGATCGCTGGACACGATATTTGTGGCCGACTTTCTATGTATCGGAAGACTATTTATATTAATCTTCGGCGGAACGGCAGCGGACTGTGAACTCGTATCTTCCATTTCGATGGTGTGTTCTTTGAGTGGCTCATACCTGCCGGTGCCCTTATACTCGTCCTCATCTATTTGCAACTTGGTCTCTGGAATGGGTTGTCCACTCGGGTTTAACAGCGAACTCACTCTTTCTATCACTGTTTTGGTCTCCGGTTTTGTTTGATATAAGTCTAAGAGAAAGAACATAGTCTTCCAGCACTTGGGCTGAACCGACGGTTCCCTCAATTTGATGGGTTCCTCGACAAGTGTCACATCAGAGACAGAGTCGTCGTCGGGTATAACAATAGCGACGTCTTCTTTAAGTTTAGTGATGTGTTCGGCCATCGAATTGGATTCGTTCTTATAGCTGGAACTGGAAGCCGTCCGACTGGTTGTGTCGGTCTCGGAATTCCTCAGTTTTACCCCTTTGTCTAAATTGAGATTATCTCTGAAGGAGGGGACTATATTTGAGCGCATCTCAAGTCTGGTCTCCTTTACGTTCTCATACATAGCAGTGAACTGATGAAGAAGTCGAAGAAGTGGTAAATTAACCCTTTGGTCGATACAATTGACGTCAACACTGAAGTTGAGAAGAGTTGTGGTCTGACTCATGCCGTCGGGACCGACAATGACTATCGAACAGACCTTCTGGTCGTTTTGCTGGGAGTTCTCAGACTTTTCAAAGTCTTTAACTTTTCTCAAATCAAACTCAACGCCCAGTCCTTCGCAAACGAAAGCCGAGGCATCCGAACTGTTGTCCACTTTGAGCCGAGCTTTGAATGGCGTAGTATTTACATCAAAGTTGACAATTGGTAACCGATTCGGGGAAATACGTCGCGACGGACTGCGGCTACGATTCGGGGAATTCCTATTCTCAGACTCGACGATATCGATCTTAAATAACTTAATTCGGCCACAAATCGACACTTTGGTCCCGAACTGACCGAATTCCAAACAAGAAGTGCTGTTCTCTTCGCTCAACGCAATTCTCAACGACGAGATGAAGGGATGGAATATTTCTCTGACGTCACCCATCTGTGCGACAGTCGGCAGGAATGACACGTCGGGTGCTGTCGACGCAATCTTATCTCTGCCCTCATTATCGATACTATTGGCTGAGTTTAGTGTATTTAGTTTCGACTCCTGGTCTAATACCGGCGCCGATGGCTTTCTCAGCGAATTTGTCAAATTGGTCACATTCTTCATGTAGTCCTGCTGTCTGGCCATCCACCAGTACAGGTTCTCTTCGCCGTAGTTATCGTGACTGCCCTCCATTTTGTTGTTATCGCCGATGATCTGATCGACGGGCAGTCCATTGGCATCAGTACTGGAAAGGCTTGACTTAAGGCTTGTCTGACTCTCTTCCCGTTTCATTAATCGGGTGCCACTGTTCTGACTGTTGGGTGAAAATAAATATTCGTAGGCTTTGTTAACACCGGTGCCGATCGTCTCGAACGGAGCGGTAATCAGTGGCGGAATCGACGTTCGGGTCGAACGGGGAAAGTATGACTGAATGACACTCGCTTTGCGTTTCT
>JAQGCR010000008.1:0-16039 GCA_034699895.1 Chamobates voigtsi
AAAAGAGGTCCAAAATATTTAGAAAAAAGAAATTTCTCTAACATTATATTCCAATGAAATACTAATCCATGTTTTTATCAGATTTTCCGAAAGATTTAATATATTTATATAGAATTATATGTATATATAAAAAATAATGTTAATAAAAACGGTGCGATGAAAGAGAATAGTCTTGTTTTCAATGATATTCTCGTTTAAAATCGTTATTTTCACGTCAAGTGTTTTTTGAGACAATTTTTAGACATTACTTCTCAACCAATTTTATGCGTCTTTTGTTTAGGGGTTTAAGAAATATTTTTTAAGCACTAAATTAAATGTTGTCTTAATTTACATTTTGTGTAAAATAATTGTCTCATCGAATGTATCGATAAATAGGTTTTAAATTATTTTTTAAAAATTTGTGAAAACAAATCTTTGCCAAAACTGTACTCAAAAAAGCGATTATCGAAACTGTTTGAGAAAATCGTCGATAAATAGACTTTTATTATAAGAATTACAATTAAATGGATTCCATTAAAACGATAACTAATTAATAGATTTAATGACTCTTTTCTCAGCTTTTTCTGGAAATGAATAGTTTTTTTATCTCAAAAATTAGCCAAAAATTGTTTCGTCAGATACTCTACGCCACCGAAAAAGGGGTTAAAGTGTTGTCTTTCGTATTGTTTTCGATATAAAACGTGAAAATAAATTGAAATTAAAATCAATTATTTGTATAAACTCTATAACTGGGCGTCTTCTCCGACCACTACAGCAGCCAATTCATGCTCTACTCTTTGCTTTTTGAAGGCTGGCTCAACACTACTGTCCACTACATTATCATCGATGCTGTTCTCCTCCGACGCTATAATACGCGAGTCTTCGCTTTCTATGAATGAACCGAAGTCTTTACTGTCCTCTCCGTTCAGATTTCCGTTTCCGTTCTTAAAGGAAGAGTCGTTACTCTTTTCTTCCACTTCAGAAGAGGGTCCTGATGAGTTTTCATCGGAGAGAGAACCGCGCGCATCACCATTGGTAACAGTGATGGTCGGCGTAGTTATCGTCGATGTGATGACTGAGTCTTCTTCCTCGGGATTCTTGCAGATAATTCTTTCGGTTTCATCGGCTAAAGGCATGTCTTTCAAGAATTCTGGTTTCAATTCCCGAGACATGTAATGAGACCAAAGGGCCTCGTCTATTTTATGGGGCGTCCATTTAGTCTCCGGGTCTAAACAACAAATAACTCATTAGTTTGGCTCAAATCAAGAAAAGAGGAGAATAAGGACTTACCGCTAGCTTTAAGTTTTTCGCAGACATTCCTGATTTGGTCGCTATAATTGGTATATTCTTTCAAAGTATAGTCCGTGGCCTCAACTCCGGGCGTAGACAGCATACATTCATCAGCCATGAATGGAGCATGCTCAGGGTATGCACAACACAATACAGCTAAAGAGGACAGACAGACAATCGGTTAATTCATTTTACATATCATTTGTATATTTGTTTAATTCGAGTGAAATCTGATTTAAAACTTTTTAGTTCTCAGAACTTAATCTCAAAACAACTGAATTTCATAAATATGTGGAAAGTTTTGGGAAAAAGTAATTGAAAAACGAAATGATTGACTGAAATACCGGAAGCAGTTGCCGGTCCGATGCCCTTAAGTGTGACCAAAGCGTTGATAGCCTGCGACAGATTCTTTTGGTGGTAAAGCTTTCGGAACGCCTTTTTGGTGATCGTTACGACTGCGGTCTCGGTATTTATTCTGACCAAATCGAGAAATCGGGGCCGATATTTGCCTCTCTATTATATCCAAGTGTTTAATTAGATTCTAATTAAGGTATTGAGTAATATATTTACCATTAATTTCCATTTTGTTATTTGAACCAATTCTTCGTGGAGTATATGAGGGTCTTTACGCGAATGGATTTGTTTAGGCAACTGTTCCCGAAACCTGATTACAGAACAGAATAACTTTAATTGATTTGGATTTTTGACGAAATGTGAGATTAAATAAATAATTGAGTTATAGTTTAGACTTTGATTCAAAGCAACGAAACACAAAAGTTATATAAAAACGTAACTCAATATTCAATAAAACAATGTGTTTGTCGTTTAAACACAAATAAAAGCCAAAGAAATTCAAACTTTTCGTTAATATCTGATCGCAGAATAGAAACGATTCAAACAAAACATGATTTTTAAGTTGTATTGAAATCGGACTTCAAGTTTGAATAAAAGTTTCTTTTATTTGATATAAGAGTAGATTTCGATGGCATTCAATTTTTTTCTCATTACATAATTCATAACAAAAAACCAAGAACTAAATGCATACAAAGAATGAGAATCGATGAAAACCTTGCACAAAAGTTGTCACATTTTAGTGACTTTAACCCCAATACTCGAAAATTAGTGGAAAAAAATAATGGCATAAAAACATGAAAAGCAAAACAAATGGTTTTAACGTTATTTCAATTTGAAATAATGAGAGACTTTTGTGAAACGAATCGCTCGGAATGAGTCTCAAACAAAACAATTTAAGTCCACTTAAGACTAATTCAAAGTCTAGGCTATAATTAAATTAAATAAAGATTTGAGAGAAGACTAAATAGAGTGTAAATTACAAATCAATGACCGAATTTTTACAATAACTGACCACCAAATTGATTAAAATTTGAGCCGCGGAATGAGTAACTTGATCATTTTTTTAAATTAACGAATTTCTCTTATCATAGATGATACTGAAAGCACTGTTGATATAACCAAGGGCCAAAATATCGGATTAAATCAATTCAAAGACACAATTGAACCGAAATTTAGTAAAATCGGGGAAATTTTGTATTCAAAACAGTGGTAACAATAGTTGTGAATCACTGGAGAGGATCACTGGTATGGAGAGCCCCGACCGAAACAGAACGGTATGGAAGCAAAAACCGCTTTATCTGTGAGTTGAGTCGACCCGTCAGTTGAGTCGACCCACAGCTGTTCTCCTTTTTTTGCCAATAGATTCGGTGCTATCGAACCGATAGACGACTACACAGACTGTGAGAGAGACGCGAAAAACCAAAGTTTCCTTTGAATGACATATAACTGCTTCGGATGTCATTCAACTGCAATATTATTTTACTCCACAATAGTTTACAATTAGACACAAGACATGAGTTCATTGTGTTTCTCAATTACGTAATAATCATTACTCACTTATTTATGAAACGCTAAGTCAGGTAATCATTGCGTTAAGAAATATATCGCAAAACTGAACGCCAAATAATAATATTTATTTAGCATTCAATAGACACACAAATTAATGAAAACACTTCCAAATCCCAGACCAATGATTGCATTTGGAAGACAACAACAAGTGGTTTATCACACATTTGTTTCATTTTTTATTCTTGGCTTTGGATATATCGCAGTATAATCTGTGAAATGTGTACCAGAATTGTGTTAAATATCAAACAAAACATTGAGAAACACTATTGAGTCGTGTTTTCAAAGCAGATGTTCTTTCGGTTTGTTTTTATTACTCGTTAACCAAAGAACTATTGACTCAAATATACGTTTAAATGAATTAATTAGAGATTATAACGAATATAATTATATTCATTAAATAGATTTCAAATCATAAACAGTTTATTTTAAACAAATTTGTCGATAATTCCGATAAAATTTTAATAAATTATCAAAAAAGGGATATTTTATTATATGAGTAAATAAAATGAGTAGTAAAAGATCATTAATGTTACATGATAATGTTTATGTTTGTATTGGAGTAAGGATAATTTGTTATTAATGATCACTTATTTGCTATCAAACTGGGCTTAACTCAAATATTTTCGGTATAATATTCAACTAAAATCTGATTTTAAAGTATAACCGAAAGAAAACTAAACAAGCAACTAACAAAAATGAGCATGTTGACTCATTTGAAAAAAATGGAGGAAAAGAGTGGCAAAAAATATTGACAAAAAATAAGTAATAAATAACTAATTCGTTTCAAATGTTGTGATTATTGTCTAAAAAATTATATTCAGTCAATTGTTTGGTGAGAATATTCTGTATATGAATGACGCGAATCATAAAAAGATAACATTATTCGCATTGAAGTGAAATACGAAAACGATATACAAAAACACGAAAATAGAATTCCTTTGAAAAACAAGTTTTACTTCATAGCAATGCATAGACTTTGAGCACAACTGCAATACAATTTCCCCTTGAATTGCAACCAACACAAGGAAAATGTTGAAACACTGGCACACAATCTGCACAGCCATAGCCATAGCCAAAGCACAGCACTGTTTTTCAAATCAATTACTACACAAAAGATTGTATTTAATTCGGGTTTTTCTCTCTCATAATATTGATTATCAATCGTTTATTTAAATTATTTTTTATTTACATATTTGTATCACAAGTTTGACGAACTCATCACAAACCATAACACATGTGTTTATGTCTAACACAATATCTAATTAACTAAAACTCATATTTGATTAATAAAACAAATCAACAAATGTTTTCAAGGAATGGATAAAAATTCAAGGATTTCAATAGTTTTTCTCATTTAACAAATAAAGACAAAAATGTTTTACTGAATACCAGAAAAAGTTCTTTTGATAGAATCGCTATAGAAATTGATAAGAATTATTTCATAGATTACTTTTATAGATATATATAAAATATATAACATTTTAGATTTTATTGATATAAATGTATGGATTCAGTGATTAAATTCATAGACTATTCTTTGCATTCATTGATTCAATCAATTGATTTGAACAAAAGTTGTTGTGTCGATGAAAAGTATTTTTGAAATTAAAACCTAAACTAAAAATATACTGAATTTTATTTGAAAAAATATTTGTTTGAATAAAGTTTTTAAAATCCTATTGACTGACAATAATTTACCTGAAATCCCAAGAATTTGAGGCAGAATTTAGTCTAAATATAATTTTAAAATTGAAATTCACTTTAAAATTGTTGTGTAATTCTATGAAATTAAAGCATAGAATTTCATTAATAAGACATAAATATATTGACCAAAAAATGTAATCATTTATAATACAGTCGTATATTCTAACGATTATATAAAAATCAAATTCCGGACAAATATATTGAATTCATCCTGTTCATGATTTGGGAGACAGTCCTTGTTAAATCAAAATTTAGAAATAATTTAGCAAGTTACATTATTTCAAGAAAATTATCGATCAAAAAATAATTAATTTGAAAACAATTGAGTTATTTTGCAATCGCTTTACGGATATTAAATAAATAAATAAATTTTGTTTACAAATGAACAGAAGTTATCATATTTTCATTAATGATATCGAAGTTTAGATAAATTATTGTAATTTCGATAAACTTTTGACAATAATTTTATGAATAAAAGTGAATTCTAGTGATCAGCTGTCAGTCAATGTGTCTGTCCCTCACAAATGTGTCTCAATCTTAGAATGTGTAATATGTGCTTGATTATTAGATAATAATTGAACGATAATACGATTGTCAAACAGTAATAAATTCAGAATTCGTTTGTTTTTGTAGTATTTGTGGATAGGATTTGACTCATAAGCAGAGTATGAGTTCATTGAATAAAACATTGGATGTGAATAAATGCCCACACATTCAATACATTGACTTTAATTACATTATTTGCATATCTATAAGGATTTGTTGGCTTTTCATTAAATATATCCCAAATGTAATGACAATCCAATCGACAAATAGTTGTCACTAAAAGATCTCTAATTATTTTCAACTATTTTTGAGACAAAGATTGCGAGAAATTCATAAATAATTCATTATTTGATTGACTCAAACACTTATAAACCAAATATTTTTATTGATTATAATTTCCGATAATTTTAATCAAATGACCAAAAAATCCGTTCAATAAAATCATGAAAATATTTATTGAAGAGTTCGTAAAATTAGTGAAAAGTAAGCAAAAACCCAATAAATGGTTAATTGAATGCAATTACGAAAGCAATTGACCGACAAATTGAAGCGAAACTGATTTGAGGCAAACATACATTTTTTGGACAAAACACGTGAGGATTGACTCAAAATCAAAACAAACAGATATCTCATGTGCTCTAAGATTAACGAAAACAAACTTTTATTCATTGGATTTGATGCCTAACATCACTACGGATCGAGTATTCAGTACTCGGTCTGAGTTATGTGTCAGTCAAATGCGCCCAACCCTAACGTCAAATATGCCTGTTTGTACCATGATCAGCTCAGGTTTCAGCCAAAACCAAGTCTTTTCAAGAATACATTGAACATTATTTAGAGATTTGGTCGAAAAATATCGAAATTCGACTCAATATTATCGAAAAACAAGGGAATAGTGTTAGGAATGACTCATAATATTTTCCATTGAAAATACATAGAAGTTTGTACTGAAGTTGTGCTCAAATCCTATGAAATGGCAGTCATAGTAAAGACGAGGAAAATGGCGGACAACAAAGCAGTGTAGAGACAACTATATAGAAGTGAACCTAATTTTGTAGAAAATCAAAACTAATTGTCATTTAAATGAGTTGTTGGCCAAGAGTCGAGCCGTCAGTGTTTATCCGTTGAAAAAAGTTTGTGCGCTTATATCAAAATGCATACAACGATAATGTATTGGTGTTTCACAATAAGGTATTCCTTGTTGGCTGTGTTGGGGCTGTTATGCGCTTTACTCTCGTCTTTCTCTCTCTCTTTTGAGTACCAGAGCTAACATTGAGCTCACATTTGAACGCATAGAGAAATGTATGGACAGTCAGCAGTAGAGTCAGTGTATGTATTGATCGTAAGCCAGGCGTCTCTTTGCTCAATGCATATCGCGTTTAGTGCAGTTGTGCTGTGCTGTGGAGGACTCGCCAGCAATACATGTAACCCACTTAAGGGCATACAACGTATAGGAGAGCCTCTACTCTCTATTGCAGTGAACGCATAGCAATAGCATTAGCACTGATATCCCTTTTTATCGCAGAGCACAGCATACGAATAAAAGGCCATACAATCAATAATAAGACAGAGTCTGTAAATAAAACATATGAACTGTCTGTTCACTAAACACTCACACATGAGAGAGGGCTCGCATTTTAGGCAACATTACATAAAGTTTGTTAGAATCATCAAGCTCATTTATTTGAATATTTGTCAATAGGATAGGTTTGTTAGGCTGTGCTGGCCTTGAAGTGAGTGTTCGTCACTATTGAACACAGGATTGGATTCTAACATATAATAGGTTTCAATATATATAACGTCTCACACATACCAAGTGTCGAGTTTGATGAGCTCTTCAGGTCCACCTTTCTTACTACTCCGCTCTTCCGCTTTAAGTCTGAGCACATCTTTATATAATGACAGTACGTATGACCACTGTTTCGGTGTTGCCTTCGAGAAAAAAGCCAGACTTGAGTCGTTAGGATCAGCCATATTTGTAAGTCTTCTTCTCTCTATGAAGTACTGATTACTACTATTTTTCAATACAACCAAACGCTGTATTCGTATGTATCGCTCAGTACTACCAGCGCTCACATTCACCAAACTTTTTTCCACTAAACTCCGCACAACCGGAGGAGAGGCCTAACTCTGCCGTCTCAGCCTATGACTACTCTCCGCCAGAGTTTACCCCAAAGAGCCATACATACCGGTTTGACAGCCTATCACATAAACCCCCAAATCCTGGGATTTTGCGCACAAACCTCACAAAACTTTTTCTAAACTCCGGTTGAAGTCATTGTAATCAAAAGGGATTTCTCTCGTCTCTAGTTATCCGATTGCTTAGAAACCACCGATTCAGTGGTTTTCCTCATTCGGTATTTCCTTTATCACTAGTTTTGTGAGACTTTTCTCCTCTTTTCAAATACTGGTTTTAGCGGCGCTTCAGACGTGTATTGAGTTTTAGTGTTTGTGTCAAAAAGTTTTTTCTCTTCCAAACACTGACTTCTTTAGCGAAGAATATTTTCTTGTTTTTATCATTACTTCTTCGGTACTTCTTTTCAATTCTTTCCGATTCAAGACTTATCGATGAATTCTTTTCTATTATTTTTTAGACAAATATTATTTCCACAAAGAATTCAATAATGTCTTCACTAAGTGTTAAAATATTTGAATAGTATTTTGAAATTTTATTGCAAACAAATCCTATTTAAACGCAAAGGAAAGTTGAGCTCAAAATTATATTTTAATTCATTCAGCGCTAAAATATTATTTCGTTTTATTCCAGAATCCAAAGTGTATTAGAATTTCAAGTTTTTTAAACTCGAATATATTATACTTTCCTTTATTGTTGTTTCTTTATTTCAAAATAAAAATAACCATGATAATTTTTGTGCTAATTAGTTTTCTAATTAAATTAAATATTCCTGAGTTTCGAAATTTTTAAAACAATTTTAATATTTTATATAAAAAAATAGTAAAACGAACAGAATTTTTGAATAAAATTATATGAATTAAACCCGATTTGAATACAAAGGGATTTGCGATAAAATACGCGAAAACCTGAGCCGAGAGTTATTCAAAGTGTTGAAAAAGTTTTGCGAAACGAGTTGTGTCTGACTTTTGATGCTCTGCTCAGAGAATATTCTGAGAGTTTGTGCCTCAATATATACAACACATAAACAGTCATTAATCGTATGAAGCAATGCATTGAATGCCACAAAAACTTATTTTGCAGAACAGAATAAACTTTTGAACCCAAAAACTTGCCTTCAATTGGAGTTCTGCTATCGATTTGGTTATCACACTATCGGTGAGATTGACATCTGATGAGTCGAACACAAACTAAACCATCTAATTGTTTAATGCAATTTTACCATGATTATTTTGATTATTTTTTCCACCCATAATGAAAAAAGGTTTTAATAAACAAGGAAAATTTTCTCTATTCATAAAAAAACAGGATTACTCTTTTATGAGCAAGATAAAAATAGTGGAGATATATTTTTATTTCAAGTCTAGACTCATATTAAGAACATTTAAAACATTTTTCTTTCAAAAAAGGGATCTCTTTTATTACTCAACAGATTATTAATAGTTGTAGTTTGAATTTAATCTAGCATGTCATTTATATAATGCCTTATACATGTTTTCACCATGATACTGTGATTTCATAATTTTTTTCCAGCTAAATAAAATATAAGGAATTAATTGAAAAATTTTAAAAATAATTGAATTTTGATTAAAATTGAGAGCAATGTTCACATAATATGTTAAACATTTAGAAGCGAAGGAATAAAATGTTTTAAAAATCGTAATAAAAGCGGTCGACTCTATTGAGACGACTGAGAATGGGGTCAAAAGCGCTTATTATAGCAGAACGTCGTTCAGGTTTTCCATATGGCTTTATGGTCGATAAAAAAGAGAACCCTGTCCCTACTGTGTCTGCCTCTATTGTTCTAGATTCAAATTGTTCAATCCATTAAACTTTACACGAGTATTGTTGTGAAGCCATACTTTTTAGTCTCTGTACGATGCACAAGGTGTAAGTAAAGTTTATACCCTTGATAATTTCAAGTAAATTATTTGTTATATTACTAATTTAACGGTACATAATTTAATGGAGTTTTAATTTATTATGGTTATTTATTAAAGAGAAAAGCATGCGGGCAATTATTCTCTTAAATTTTATGAGAGTAATAAAATAAACCTGCAATAATTCTAGCAATAATTCGCTTTTATTTCAATACACAAATAATTATTGAGCCATAAGTTTGAGAAATGTTTTACTGAAATTTTTTGAGGAAATTGAATACATATTTTTTATTTATCAGTATTAACCATGGTATATTTCTTGAGCTCTTGAAGAATTTTAATTGGGTTTTAAAGTGAGAGAGGATTTCGATTTAATGGCAAATTTTAGAGATAATTACAATCAAAGCAAAACATCGATTGTATTCACTTATTCTGAGCGACAGATCCTCTGAAATCGAAACCTTAAATCCGGAGTTGAGTTCCAATCTTAATGTTAGTCTCATTGAGTCTAACGAGTCATTTATGTTAGCCTTCCCTTAATTAGTGCTTAAATGTAAATCAGAGATAAACCGAATCTAAATAAGAGAAAGTCATTCAATTTAATGGCTAACAAATGACTACTTTTTATTCAATTAAATCTTCGATTTCTCTCTTAATTACTCTGAAGACAATCAAAATTAAATTATATCTTGACATTAAATTTGTTCAATATTTTAAATGAATTTTCAAATGTTGCAAGTTATCAGTAAGACAACCAAGGTATAAATCTCATCTGAATATTCTGTTCTTTTTATAAGACTTAAAGTTTGAGATATCTGTCAAGAGATGGATCCCATTCTTTCTAATTCTAAACTACTAGAAATCATTGAATAGAGTAGGTCCTAAAGTGTATCAAGGTGTTTCTATTATACCTTGATTCACTTTTCCAACAGTGTAGGAATAGTGTATCAAGGTACGATAGAAACACCTTGGTTCAGTTTTTAGATATAATAAAATATTGAATTCTAATAACTTTTAAATAAATTATATATTTAATGATTTGTCTCTTAAGTATTCACTTATTTCGTATTTAATAAAGTAAATTGAGTAAGCTCAAATTCTATTTTAAAACTTTACTGAATAATGTCCTTGATTTTCAATAAAATAAATATTAAATGCTAATATTTTCTAATAATTTTTGAACTTTAAAACAACTTTCATTTTTCCAGAATAATCTTTTTATAAAATTTGATTTCCTACTTAATTTTTAAAAATCAAAATACACTGGATAGTTTTTGGGAAATTTTAGAAATTGACCAAATTACGTTATGGTATAATGAGCAAGATTTTAATTTTTTTTATTGACCTAAACTGTTTTTGTTAGTGCTATATTAATAGCCATTAACTATCAAAATTTCATCAAAATATTCCTATTATAAACTTGTTTTTAATGGTGTTCCCCCATTTCGCCGAATCTTTGAACCACTTTCCCGAAAAATATATATCCCATTTTGCCGAACATTATTTTCCTCATATTGTATATAATTTTGAGATTTCCCACTTCACCCAAAAATAATGTCAAATACCAGCTAACCCTTAAATGTTTAATATTTCATATAATATTTAAAGTAAAAATTATTTAAAAAAACAGAGTTTATTAAGTATATTTAGAATACTTTTTTGTCAGGTTTGATTGACTTGATCTAGGTTAGGTATACTCTCTTTTTGGAAATAACTATTCATATTCGGCGAAATGGTATTAATGTAAGTAGGATTGGGCCAACTTTATTTTCGGCGAAATGGGGATAAACCTTTTTAAGGAAGGGTCTTTGGTTTTGTCCCAGGCTCTAAAATATCTTTCAATTCAGTATTTTTTAAAAAATTAATTTAATTAATAGATATCTAATAGAGTGGTGTTTTCCAAATGTTAATAAATATTGATTTGTTGGTTGTTTTGCCCTTCAATTCATTTGTGTTAATCGCAAGTGTTTGGGTTTGGACTCCAATTGACGCCAATTCACACAAAATATGTAGAAAACGGATAAATTCATAATAAGACAAAAAATAATTGTCAACTTGTTTTGATCAACTGATTTGTGACGCAAATTATATTACATTACGTTATTATTTATGAAATGCAATCACAAGAAGTTCTTTACTTTCACTCAAATTATTGATTACTTTTTGTGTTATATTTTGTAATCGATTTCAAACAAATAAACTTTCAATTAATAAAAACTGATACAAAATAATGACAGCAATTGAATGAATCCTTATTTTATTATTTTTTTATCTTTTGATTATAATTTTGTATGAATTTTGAAATTTCATTGTTTAGAGGAAGAGATTTGGTCATCGAGTGACTGATTTTGGCTGAAGTCCAATAAATCTATGATTTAAGCCATTTATCAAACGATTAGAGCTCATCAGCTGATCATTTAAGGGGAGAGACTCTCCCGGAAAGTGCTCTCAATTCTCTGATTAAATTAAATACAATTTAAGCATAAATTTTAACGAATTTTGGATTAATTTGTGATTAAAACCCGTATTAGTTGTCGTATATCTGAAACTCAATTATAGTGAAGACAAACCATTAAAATTAGACTCAAAACAAACATTTAGAGAAACGAGTGTTTATTGAATGCAAAATCAACTTTATTCTGAGCGCCCGCTCTATAATTGCATCAATAAGTAAATCAATGAGGAGGGATGGGGAGAGGGATGGGGAGAGGGAGAGGGAGAGAGAGAGAGAGAGAGAGAGAGAGAGAGAGAGAGAGAGAGCTATTGTCTGGAACCGACAGAAGTATGAGAGTCTCTCATTGAGAGACAATAATCAAAGGTCTGGGCTCTGGGCTCATATGAGGCAGTATTAAGAATAGGTATACCGTATGCCTTCAAACGACAACCGTCTGCTGACTGAGTGCTCAGAACTTGTTTTAATGAGAAAGTGAACGATCTTTTTGTCCGATTTTATTATATTTTTGATTATTTGATTAAATGTCCCATAAATCCAAAAATAAAGGCAACACATATGTGAGGTGGTGTCAGGTCGATCTGTGTTGCAACTTGCAAGTTTCAACTTGGATCGGCACCTGATAGACAGCTGATCTTTTAACGGCGTCTGTCCCTCAATAAACAAGACTACAATAATTGACTGCAATTTTGTTCCCCTATTTCTAAATGCAATGTAAATATTGCAAAATAACCATCAAAACAAAAAAGAGAGTGCCCTGATCAATGTTCAAACTGGGATAACATGAACTAATCAAATGTTCAAAAATTCTAAAAATAATCCCAAAAATTAGGAACAAAGAGAAAGACATTATTTAATATAATCTAATCATCGGATTTGAAATACAAAAAATCGATTCTTTTGTTACAAAAGAAGTTCTTTTTATCGATGACTCACAGCTTGGGTTATATTGAGGTCCTATCTGTTGATAAGAGTACAGAATATATTGTGGCTCTGGTGGGTCTCTAAGGGGTTATGTGATAACCCTTAGAGTGTGTTCCGCCCCACACATGAAGCAGAAGGGGTTGAAAAAGAGTGACAATTATAGCTTGAATACAGACATACCATACGGTATCCCATATCACAAACTGTGGAATATTTATGAGCGATGCTAACGAAGCAAGGATAATTAATTTGATTTAAATGAATTTATTGCAATTTAAATCAGTTGTGCAAAGAATCGCCTAATTATTAATTTAGAAACATTTTAAGAGATGTATGCAATAAATCCAAACATTTGAGAACTCAACTGAAAAATGCAGTCATTTTTCTTATTTATCGCACAAATAATAGGTATTTCTCTTTGAGTTCATATAATTTTGAATAATTGGTGTAATTTTGAATCCGAGACATTTGACAATTACTGTAATTAAGAAACAAAACAACTCTTTCGCTTCATTAAAACAGCATTAGTTTCGACAAAAAGAACAGATATGACCAAGATTCACACCATATGTGCCATGATTGACTGCCTATCTTAATTTTGACAAGATAATTTAAATGCTAGATAAGTTATTGCTTTTAAATTAAAAGTTTTTAATCTATTTTTTGAAGAAAAAAATAATTATTTGAATAACTTTTAGATTGTATTCATTAGTAGACAACTTGACTATTGCCAGTCAAACGTAATAACCAGCATTATTTGTGCTTTCACCTAATTTGATTTATTAAAATACCTGAAAAGACATTTTATTATCTGATTTAAATAGTTTAAAATAAGTCGAAAAGCTGTGAAAAATATCACTTAAACTGGAATTTTGTATTTAATAGACTATTAATAATAATAATAATATTTTTTCACAAATTTTAAACTTTGAATAAGATTTAAGACTTGGATACAATTCTAATTAAAATTTGACCCAGACCTGAGAGGGGTCCCAAATAATAGATTTTGAGAGCTGTAGTCCATCAAAACAGGCGTTATCTCATGACCTAACATCAGATCCAAGAGAAGACATGTCTGGAAAACTTGTTTCCGTCAAACACTGGAACCGAAAATCTTTTGTTAAAGAAATTTATTTTTGAGGATATATTCGATAAGAATTTAAAATATAGTCTACTTTTGACGTTTGGTCTATTTATCAAAGCATTAGGGATTCGCCTAAAAGTGAAACTGTCCTTAAAAAACAACTTTCTTTATAGCACTTCCTTAAAATAAAATTGATTTTCACTTCAATTAACAAGTCTTCGGACAATAGTAGGACAGACCACTCCTGGTTTGGTATAAAAGCGATGATCGCTTGGAGAAGAGCATCACTTGGAGTCCAAGATTCAAAGCTTTCAATTGAGAAAACAAAAAAATTGAAACTATTTCTCTCAAAATGCTTAGAGTTAGTATTCACTCATTTTTTGAATTTTTGTTTAATTATTTGCAAAATAATAACTATTTTTTTTTATTGAAATCTAAACTTTATTTCATTTGATTTGTTTGTATAGTTTGTAGTCCTCTCTCTGGCCGTCGCTTTCGTTAGCGCTAAGAGTTATGGCGGTTATGGTGCCGAAGGTCTTGCATTGACCACTGGTACTGGATATGCTCAGCCAGCTCTCCGCGCCGTCCACCACCATGGCCCCGTCAACGCTGCCATTCAGAGCACCCGTTCCGTTGAGTTCATTCCTCTGGCTATTGCGCGAGAGTTCGCCGCTCCTCAAGTCATTGAAGTCGAGCCCGTCAACCAACCAGTGCACATGATCTTCAGATCATCCACGAGCCCACTCCTCGTCGAACAGGTCCACCACAAGGGAGAGCCTGGTCAACATGAGGCCACCCGATCAGAGGAAGAGCCCTCTCAATTGTTGCACGAAGTCTACAAACCAGTTATCCAGGAGTTCCGTGAAGTGATCCAACCCTTCCGAAAGATCATCCAAGAAGTCAAACCCGTCATCGAAGAGGTCAAGACTATTGTGGCCAAGGGAGAGAACTACGCCCCAGCCCTCCTTAAAGCTGAGCCCCTGTTGAAGGCATCCCCACTTCTTGTCAGAGAGGAGCCATTGCCCCTTTTGACCAAGGGTCACGGCTATTAAACTATTTCATCAAATCATTCAATAAATCGACAAAAACTATAATAATATCCATAATTATAATCCATTGTCAGCCAAAATATCAAAAAATACTTCTAAAAAAACTTAAGAGTATTTAATATAACGCTTTCGTAAAAATAAACTCATTTTTCATTACAAAAACAATTGAATCAAATCTTTTAAAATGTATAGAAAATCAATTAATGAGTATTGGATGCAAAGTGTAGTCATAGACTCATTAGAAACAAAAAATGTTATTCAATTGAGTCAATGCTATCGAAAGGTTTGTATTAACCAAAAGTAAGTCAATGAAAAAGTGAATCATTGAATAAAATGTGAACCAAAAAAACTTTAAGCCAAACAGAAGGGGAAAAAAGTTGTTTTTCTGCTCATCGCTCATATCATTGGAAATAATTTTCAAAATAGACGGTTCATTAATTACATGACGTGATTGGCGGCCGACAAGTGGGTCAATACAGACGGAGTGCCTGTGTCTGTGTTCCCAGCGATTTATCGGTCAGTTCGCAGCCAAAAATCAATGCAATGTTTTTGCAGTTTTTCGTCAATCAATGCAAATATGCATAAAGTTTTGTATGCAATGGTTTTGCACTTTTGATGCAAACATTTTTGACGGAATACCTGACCAACAAAACCATTTAATCAGTCGTAACGTTTTTTAGCAATTTTTTGCATCGGAGGGGAATATCATTGAGGGCTGTGCGTAAGTGCGTGCAATTAAAGCTCGTGTTTGGGGACCGCCAGGTGTAGGCTATGGTATGCTAATGGTATGCAGTTTTGCAAGAATCAGATGCAAAAATTTTGGTGCTTCCAAATGAGAGACCAGCGCTCAGGTAAGATAGTATAGTAAAGTAGTGAATAGTAGTCCAGGTGTTTGTGCAGTAGTTTTTGATAATAAATTGCACTCAAAAACGGAGTGTTTAGCGAACGGAGAATACAAGGAATGGAACCCAAAGTTATGAAAGGAGACCAAAACCTGAACATATGCTCACTTTAATAGTTGGAGAGCGTGTGCCAGAAGTTTGGTGGCAGGTGTGGGACACGAGCCCCGCACAC
>JAQGCR010000009.1:0-15921 GCA_034699895.1 Chamobates voigtsi
AAAAAGAACCCTGTTGATTATAACCAGAGTAAAGTGTACTAGTATTTGACCCTTGCATCTAATGATGACAATTGCCATGCTAATTCCAAGTAATTGCTATCTATTGATAGTTGAGTTATAATGCGTTGAGAAAAATGCAAATTATCTGATAATTGAAGAATTGATTGACTTTTATTTGATTTGATATTCAATTATATATTAAATAACATTTGTTTTCCACAGAATTCTACTTCGGGTCAGACTTTTGTATTATTTGAAACACGAAATAATCGGTGAATTACACGAACAAGTATTCCGCGGTATCTCTGCCCGCGATATTCCTATACCTCCGCCTTTGGCCGATGGCGACCCACCCGCCCACTGGTGGGACGAGGAGGCAGACAAGTCTCTGGTGGTGGGTGTCTACAAACACGGCTACGACCGGTTCAATTTGATGCGTCAGGACCCGGCCCTTTGTTTTCTGGGTCGATGTGGTCCGCCCGACGGCGCCGCCCTTTTGGCCGAAATCAATGCCGACGAAGATTTGGGCAAAACTTTGGACATCGATGACGACGAACCTGAAACGCCCGCAACGCCGGCCACTCCTCAGTCTCAGACCGACGGCGAGACGAGTGCTATCGGCAGTAGTAGTGGTACTAAAAGTGGAGTCGATTTGGAGGGGATTGGCATGACTTCTGCGTCCAACTGTGCGGAGTCCGGAGCTCTGCTTCCGTTTCCATCGGCTGCTGATATGAACCACAGATTGAGACGAATAGTGACCAGTTATCAGAGAAACTTCAAGAAACAGGAGGCGAAGATCGCTCAGAGGGCACGACATCAACAAAGATTGGAAAGACTCGAGAGATTCGAAGCGGCCATAAAAGAAAGAGACCTCAAGAAAAGAGACCTTGCTCAAAAGTATGTTTAATAATAGTTTTTGTCATTAATTAGTTATTTAACTAAACTCTAACTATCTTTCACTCAGGAAATGGTCGCGAAGAGAAGAGGCGGACTTCTATCGCGTCATCTCTTCATTTGGAGTGGAATACTATAGGGATGAGGACAGGTATGACTGGACTCGTTTCCGATCGTTCGGCAAATTAGAGCGAAAAATGGACGAAACTTTGACCGAATATTTCAAAGCATTTTACGCGATGTGTAAACGCGTTAACGGAAGACGACTTACCGAAGAGGAGGATAACCTACCCATAAGTGTGGACCCGATATCTGAGGAGAGGGCCAGTCGTTGTTTGGCGCGAATCGATCTCTTGAGTAAAATCAGAGAAGAGATTGTCACTCATCCGGAACTCGAGGAAAGACTACAACTGTGTCAGCACTCAATGGATTTACCCGATTGGTGGCTGTGCGGCAAACACGACAAAGACCTGTTGATGGGCGCCGCCAAATATGGCCTCAATAGACTCGACTTTAATCTTGCAAACGATCCGGAACTCTCTTTTGTCGAATTATTCAAACAAATGGAAGCAAATGATGAGAAAAATGTCGAATCAATGGAACCAAAGACAGAAAGTGAGACAAAAGAGACAAAAACAGACATTTGTGAGACAATCAAAGAACAGTTGGATTCAAAACCAATGGATATCAAAGACGAAGAAATGATTAGTGAAACTGAAATCACAGACAAAAATGATGTGAAATCAGATAAGAGTGATGTCAAACAAGAAGAAGAGGAAGAAAAAGTTGACGAAGAAGTAGAACAGAAGAGTGGAGAAGAAAGAGAACCAAAAGACACAAAAGAGTCCGAAGAAGACGCAGAAAAAGATAAATCTTCTGAAAACAAATCAAATGATAAAAAAGATGATAAAGAATCAAATGATACCAAAGAGGATGAAGAAGAAGAAGAAGAAAATGAAATTAAGAACGAATTAAATGACGAAAACAAAGACAAAGAAAATGATAATCAAATCAAAGAAAAAGTCGAGGAAACGATTGAAGAAAAATCTATTGAAAAAGAAGTTGACATTAAGTCAACTGAAAGTGAGTCCAAAGAACCCAAAGAATGTGTCGACAAAGAAGAAGAAGAAAAAGAAAAAGACACTGAAGTTTCCGAAACCAATAATATTGAAGACAATACCGAATCTGTAGAACAGAAAAGCGATACAGAAATGAAAGTCGACTCAAATGACGAAAAACAAAATGAATTGAAAGACAATAAACTTAAAGACGAACCAAAAGAAACAGATATTAAATCTGAAGACAAAGACACAAAAGAAGTCTCTTCTGAAGAGAAAACCGATGATAACAAAGAAAGTGAAAAAATAGAAGAAAATGAAAAACCAGAAGAAGAAGAAGAAGAAACTGAAGAGAAAATGGAAGTCAAAGACAAAAAACTAGAAAAACCCAAATCAGAACCAAAACCAGAAGAAGAAGAAGAGACGGAAGAAAAGAGTGATGAAAAAGAACTCAAAACTGAGACCACAGACGATGAGAAAAAATCGGTGACAACTGAAGACTCTTTTGTGGCGAAAACCGAAGATACTGTTGAGAAAGACATGAGTGAATTGAAAACCGAATCGGAATCGGCTTCTGTTTTGACCGAAAAAGATGTTTCTTTGACCGCTTCGTCGACACCTCAGCCACAGTCGAGTCAAGTGAAGAGTTTTCCCCGTTTTCCTAAAGACAGGGTTTTGCAGATGAGATTAGAACAGATCTGTCATACGGTAGAGAAGAACGAGTGGCCATCACTTCGGCACTCGTTCTTTTCGCTTCTGTCGGGCGCACATCCATCGACACCAAGTGTGGCCACTGCTGACAGTTCTCCGCGACCGATATCCCCGTGCAGTTTGTCGAGTGCTAGTCGTGAGCCGACACCACATCCAACTCCAGACCACACACCTCGTCGGGAAGCGCTGTCACCTCTGCCAGAGTTCTTCTATGCGGACAATTCTGTGCAAATGAATCAGTCGGAGAGTCGTCGACGAAGACGTAGGAGACGTCGCTTCGAAGTGGAGGCCGAGCGACAAAAGTTGAGAAATTTGTTGTCACAGACTATAGAACAGTCACAACAGTCGTCTGTGAACTCGTCATCGAAGGGAAAGCAGACGTCTTTACTCTCTGGTTCTTCGTCTCAATTCCTTCCGCCGTTGTTTTCACTTCCTTTCGCTAATCTTCGGTCAGCCATAAGAGACGAATTGATGACCGACGAGAAGACGGCTTCACTGCTGTTGGGCTCAACATTGCAGTCATCTCTGGCGGCGGCGGCCGCAGCAGCCAGTGCTCAGTCAGCTACTAATGCGAGTTCTGGTAAATCCAATAGCAGTGGAAAGGGTGGTAGTGGTGGTGGCGGTGGTGGTGGTGCTCCGCCGCCCGCTCATCAAAGTTCATCTTCATCTCGAAACTCAGCCCCAGGTATGGGTACGTTAGACCTGACGGGTAGATTCGGGAAGCCTTCGTCTCAAACTAACAAAATGGGAACACCTCCAGCACCTGCACATAAACCCGCGCCCACTAATCCTGGAGAGATTGGGAAGATTGGATCGCATGACGTGCTTGACTTGAGTTCTGCTCCAACCAAACGAAGTCGAGCCAACTCTCCATCAAAATCGAGATCACAGACGACTGCGTCCGAAACAACGCCAACAACTGCTTCATCAGCTGTTCCTTCGAAGAAGAGCTCAAAAAGAATCGGTTCCCGAATCGATGCGTTGGCTTTGAATCTTCAGGCAAAGAAAATGATGGAAGAAAAGAAGACGGATCCGCCCAAAATTGACCACAAATCGGTGTTGGAGTCGAGTTTGTCATCGCTTACGTCGTTGTCTTCTCTGGAGAAACGACAGGCGACGCACTTCATGGAAGAGCTTCAGAAACATTCGGCTCTTTTACAGAATAAGACGCCACCGGCGGCCCATTCAAAGAGTTCGACCTCCAAAGGGAACGACTCTTCTCTATTGGGGTCGAAATCTAACGCACATTTCGGTGCTTTGGACGCATCAAAACTTCCGCCTTCGAAGGCGACCGAAGCGTCGACTATCGCAGAACAGGTGGCTATTATCAGACAAAACCTTAGAAACCTATTCGAAGATCACCCAGAATTCATTGCTCAGAACCCGAGTATGGCCTCAATGGTGGCCGCGTCGGCCGCAAACGTATTCAATCCGAACCTGAATATGAGCTCACTTTCCGCGATTTCATCGATTCCCGCGAATGTGAGTATTGTCTGAATGAGGACAGCCTTTTGTAGCCTTTCCTCAGTGTTTGAACACTGTTTTGCATACAGTCTTTGAAAACTAAATACAATTTTATTTGAATTAAATTTTAGACCGAATTACTAGAACTGCCCGACAGTAGAAGGAGTCGAAGTCGACGCTCACGACTGGATCCGTCACAACTAGATATGCAACACTTGACCGGAGAAGAAAATGTTTCTGTAATTAACAGAACGACCGGCAAAAAGGTATTCCCAATCAGTTGTTTGTCATAATTGGATGTGTTATTAATGTTATTAATGATAATGTAATGACAGATAACCGGATCAAAAGCGCCGCCACTCAAGCATTTGGCCGAATGGCTCGATAAGAACCCTAAGTTCGATGTCGACCCCAAATGGAGTCCGATTGTGAACAAAGAAAAAGCGGCCACTTTTAAGACACCGGTAAGTGTTGTGACGTTTGTCTTATAAAACTGAAGAATTGGTTTAACTCTAATATAAATGAATTGTTGTTTACTCAGACATCTGTTGCCAGCGCTGGAGTCAGAACCCGAACCAGTGATAAAAGAAGTTCAATGAATATGAGTTCCAATTCATTGAGTGCTTTGGCATCAAATCTATTGAACAACTCGTCCGCGAGTTTGAACACCGGCTCCTCCAGTGGTAACTCTTCCTCAACGAGTAGTTCCCATTCTCGGCGACAAACAGCGGCCTCTCTATTGGCCAGTGGTTACGGAAATTCTTTTGGAAACACTGCCGTCTCGTCCAGTGGTCTGAGTTATCCGTCTTCGGCTGCCCTCAACTCATTCAATGCCAATCTGTTGGCCGCAGGCTTTCCATCGATGAAAATGTTTATGGACTCGACCTCTGGATTATCGTCCACTGCCTCCCAGTCTATGACAACGACTTCTTCATCAAAATCGACATCCGGTTCATCGGCGACAACAACAACACCAACGACCAGCTCTTCTAATAATTCCCAATCAGGTGGTGGTCCGCCGCTATTCTTCCCATTCGGAGGACTGGCGGGTATGGGTTTGGGTAACCCTTTGTTTGGATTTCCAAGTTTCAATTTGCCGGGACTGACGCCCAACTCTAGTGCTCTGACGGGAACCACATTTTCTTCGGACTACAACAAGAAGGAGAGCTCTGACACGAGGTCTTCGACACCAAACGAGAAGAGCTCATCAAAGAGTAGTTCCGGAGGAAAGTCGAGCAGTAGTTCTAATAAAAACAAGAATAGTCTCCATTCGAGTGGACTGTTGAGCTCAGCGGCATCTGCGGCCGCATTGGGCGCCGGTTCGCTGCCATTCCTATATCCAAATCCAAACTTCTTATACAATCCGTTGAGTTTGAGTGGATTTTCTGGTCTGAGTGGCTCTCCATTCGGTTTTATGAATGGTTTGGGAGGTCTGAGCACAACAGCAGCTATGAGTGGATTCAATACAACGACGAATACGATAAACAGTTTTGCGAACAGTAGTTCCCATTCAAAGACAAAGACGACGTCATCGAGTAGTAGGTCATCAAAATCGTCTGCAGCACACCATAGCTCTGCTGCCAATCAGAGCACTACTACCCCAACGAGTAGTGGCCCATCAGGACTGTCGTTGGCCAGCAGTTTGTTAGCCAGTGCTGGAGTGCATCCGTCGAGTATGGCCAGTATGGCTGCTGCGGCGGCGGCCGCCGCTATCGCCGACTCGGATGAGGACAGTCTTAAGTCACTGATGGGTAACGACGACGACGACGACCTCAACGGTGACTTTGATGACAAAGACCTGAACGATGGGTCCGACTTTGAACCGGAATCAAAGAGTGCCACAAATAATAAGAAAAAGTGTTTGTCTTCTTCTTCTTCGAAGTCTTCTAAAGAAGTACACAAAAGTAAAACTAAAGGCAACTCTAATTCTACCTCAAAAGTGTCGCCCAATTAATGACCGACCGATTGATTGATTGTTCGGACAAATAGTTTAAACAAATATTTTTTAGCAAAAAATGTGATATTTTTAACGGCAATTAATCCCTGAGTTTTACCTGAGTTTAGACTAACGCTAACTATTGAGAGGGCTGTCAAAGAGAGGACTGTCCTCTCACTATATATACTGTATTTGACTATCGATTCGCGGCTTAACTCTAATTCTGGCTCTGATTTGATATCAAATAATGACTGCATTTATTGCTGCAAATCATTACATAAAACAAACATTTAATACAAATCGTGATATAAATTATTCAAAACAATTAGTGACCACTGATTACTGACTACTGTCTGCTAAAGAATGCTGTGCTTATGCTGTGCTAATGCTGTGCTTATCCTCTAAATTGATGGATAATATGTTGAAAAAAAGATTCATTACTTCATTATATAAATGTACAGAACTTTTATATATTCGTCATTACTATCATTACTATTATTATTATTAATTATTATTATTATTATATAATATTATTATTATTTAGTGAATCAATTGTTCAGTTTATTAGAGCACCGAAACTATTTTCATCACTCATTTCTGATTATATGATGTGTCGACAAAAATGAGAACAATTTTCAGAAACTTTTAAAACAAATGAAATTCATTTTAATTTTATTGTATTTAAAGACAAATCCGTTGTTATATTCATTTTCGAGTCGTTTTTTTTTCTCTTAATTTTATCAAATTTTGTGTCCGAACCGACTAATCAATTGTCAATTTTTGTGCTGAGCTTTTCTACCGTTCAATGAATTTATATTTATTTTATTTTAAACACTATTTTATTATTATTTTCTTAAAATTGAAATTAATTTCATTTCATTACCAAAAAGACTATTCAGTCAACGATTATGTAATTAATTGGAGTTTAAGGCTGTGCTCAACACTTAACACTAATTTGGGTAAAAAGCATACAATAATTGTTATTATTATTAATGAAAAATACAATCAATTAATATTAAACCTAACATTTGGTACAGTATTTACATTCCCTTCAAATGTATACTCAATTTGACAAAAAAGTTGTCGTTTTTGGCACTAAAACCACAAAACACTCGCGATTTCTATCAATTATTTATCCAAAAGTTTTCAATTAAAGTATACATCAATCGATTGATTTCTCCAAAAAATTATTAATTATTTTAAACTAAATTCTGTTAACAAATAACTACTTAATTATTAATTAATACTAATTATTATTATTTTAATTTTCAAACCTATTCTTAATAACAATTTGAAAGAAGTTTTGAAATGAAATAATAGTTTGAACTCTTCCTCAAAAATACGACTAATAGTGCCTTCAAATGCAAAATCAATTCAATTATTATTAAATTCTTATTCTGTTCTCTCTTTTCTCTACAAAATTGATGCTCGAAAAGGACGGCTCAAAAAACTTTTTATCCAAAACTTTTTCATTTATTTTATAAATCAAACGATTGACTGATTGTATGCAAAATGACTCCAAAACTGATTTAATGATTCTTTAAAACAATTGTTTTGTAAACACTTCTTGTCTTTAGTTTATGTTTTTTTTAGTTTTATTTATTATTTTCTAATTTAGTAAACAATTAAGAAATCAATTGAAAAAAATTGTCGAACAGTATTGAAAGGGTATATAATTTGGTTTTCAAACATCATTTCACATCTCATTAAAGAAAAAACTCATTAAACAAAAGAAAACTTTTATTTATTTCAAATGTTATATAAAGTTATGTAAAACTAAACAAACAAACAGTGAATGCCTTTTAATTGAATGGTGTGTTTGCAGTGATTCAATGATTTGTCTTTTTCCGTGTCTCACATCTGATCCCAATATCTGCTGACATGACATCCAGGGATGAAAAGGCATTCAATTAATGTGTAATATCTTTAATACTGTCATAAAAATCATTATTTGGTTGAAAAAGATTTTGAAAAATCCATTGAAAATCATCTCTTCTGTTGTGAAAGCGGTGTTTCATTACTCCTAAGAATACAAAAATTCAATTCAATTACTAATGTATTAAACAATTAGAAGACAAACAAAACTTAATAATAACTGAGAAAAAAGTTTTGAAAAAAGAATTGAAACAAAATTTGTGTATAAAATGAATTTTTTGACTTTTAGTTAAAACAAATTTTTAAAAAAAATTAGTCAAAACTTTAATAGAAAGTAAAAAATGATTCAAATATTAGATCTGTTTATTAAACGACAAAAACTTTCCAAAACATCAAACAAATTGTAATTATTATTATTTGACTAATAATTGATTAAAAAAAACAAAAAACAATTTAATTAGTGTTTGTATTGATTGTAATTTCAATGAAAACCTTTTTGAAAATACAAATGCGATTCATATTTAAGTAAAATGTTTTTTATTTATTTCATTCGGAGTTTTATTTATTGCTTTGAAAACTTTAAATTAATTAATTGCTTGTGTCTAGGTCACATTTTATTCAGTAAGATTTGGATGGACTGTCTCTCCGATGTCTTTTGATTTGATTTGATTCTTAAATGAGTCTATTTTTAAAATCATTTGGTCTTTGAATTATATTTCAATCATTCATCAAATTCTTTAGTTTTCATTAAATATGATACAAACGCTTTCACTCTATTATTAATTGTAGTTTATTAGTCGTCTGTAGACCCATCACAGGAATAGTTTTAGCATACCATGGTAACTTCAATCTCATTTCTTTTGACTTAATTGCAATTTAATATAAAACTCATAATTATTTTTTTCTATTCTCTAAATCTCATCAAAAATTTTGTTAGAATTCGTTAACGATTTTGAGATTCTCTTCATTTTTTGAAATTTAATTATAATATGAATTAAATTCAAATTCTATCCATTATTTTCACAAATAAATCATTTGTCGAATAATTAATTGACTCAATAAATACCAATTCATCGATAAAATGATAAATTTCAGGTCAATCACTTGCTACTAAAAAGGATCTAACTCTTTTTAAGGATATTGATTAACCTAGCATATGTAAGAAAAATATAGTTTTAATCAAGTTATCAATGATTAAATTTTGAATAATTTATAAGTTTAAAACCAAATGAGATATAAAACAAAATAAATAATTAATTTCCGCAAAAATTTTGTTAAATTAATAAATAAATTAATTAAAATAAGTTAATAACCAAATGATAAATGAAGTGAAAAGTAGTGTAAAAACTAATTTTAAATTCACAGATAATTCTAATTAATATAATTGATATTAGAGTTTATAAATAAATTGATGACATAAATAAATTATATTTTATAGTGAAAATTGAGACGACCAAGCTACTATATTGTAATGGTTATACTGCCAATTAATAATATTAAATATCAGTAATTTATTTTTGTTGAATCTATTCTTGGAAAAGTCATTATTCTGTTCTCACTGTTGTTTTCGACTTCTGTGGCAATCATTGTATGAAATGTTTGAAACGTTTCCATCAAATTCCTGTTTCCTTGGATTTCATTAAATTTAATCAAAAGTTTTAATTCAAAATTCATTAATAAAATAAAGAATATTTAAAACATGACATAAATAATTGCTCTTTTATTTGATTTGATTTGTTTAACAAACTTTTTATATATTGTAAGAGAAAGTCATTCAACACTTCATTAAATTATTTATAGTTTCGATAGTTTTTTAACAAATCATCAAATTATATGAAATATCACTTTTTATTGGAATATTTTCCTAAGTCTACCAATATTTTAATCACTCTTTTGATAAGTATTGTTATTATTATATTCATTGATATTTTATATATTTATCATTCATTTTGCAAACTTTAGGTTAATTAACAAAAATTAATACTTTTTTTCTCATCAAATAAATTAAATGACTCTAATATTTCATATCAATAAATATATACTCTATTTGTATAAATGCCTAAAACTACTGTCGATTTCATAATATTGTTATTATTAAGAGATTTGCCATTCAATAGGTTTTCTGTGATTCGCCAAACTTTCAGAAGACTTAACTCGAATACATTAATTCGATGTTTTCTCGAAGTAATGATATTTGTTCTGTGGATCAGACAAAAGATAAAAGTTTTTAATAACTAATTAATATAAGTCAAGGGACAGGTGTTGTATACCTGGAGGCAGATTTGCAATTATACTCTGTTTCCGTAAAAATTCATTACATAACTCTTTTGGTAATCCAAAGGAATGCATATTATGTGTGAATGCACTGCACATACAGAGGGAACGACAGACACAAGTAATTAGTTTTCATTAAAATAATTGTCAGACGAATGCATACCCGAGTTGTCCGAAAGTAATGTTTTGTTGGAATTTGTTTTCGTCGGTAATGTCCTGACTGTTGTATTGGTTTAATTGACATTTGGTAGGAGTGGGTCTGTTAGCCCTCTCCGCTTGCAGTGCGTCAAAGAAGGCCGCGTTCCAGAAGCGCAGTGACCGCCAAATCGGTTGCTCTCTTAAGACATGATATAAATACTGTCTTTGCTGTCGAGAAGAATGTTTTGTTTGCGACTGATTTTCGGTAAAGAATGTGAAACACATATTCATAATAGTCTTGGCCGGAGTGAAGTCATCCGATTCCGAGCACTCGAACAACAGAATTGCAAAATATTGCGCTAAACTGTAAAAAGTCGTCTCTTTTACTCTTTTGTTGTTAACTCTCTATTCGTTTAAAATAATTATTAATTAATTGATTTTATATTTGTTTGAATTGCATTACCTGTTCATTAATACATCGGGCGAACCATAATCTGCCAAATTCTGAGCGACACAACTCTCCATACTTTGCCTTTTCTTCTAAACTTATGGAATGACTGTCCAAATAATTGTATATTAGTTTTATGTCAAATGAATTGATTGCAAACCTTTCGGTGAATATCTTATTGACGAAGTCTTTCATAAAGAGTTTGGAGTTGGTGTAAGCTTGGTCAATCTGAGAGTCGCCACTGACGCTCGAAACGGAAGACTTCTCCGACTGACGAGAATCACATCTCTTGAAGTTGTCGTCTTCGGCATCGGATGACTCTAAGGAAGTGCTTTGACCGCTTCCGATACCTAAAGACTCAGTAGTTCTGTAATACTTGAACGGATCGTATGCTTCGAGATTCGGTAGTTCTGAGACAGAGGTACAACTGCTTCCCATACTCTGTCCGCTGTCGAGAGTGTCCAGGGAGTCGAGACTCTGGCCTTTATTGCGATGAAGACTTTGATTTTGGTAATTGATTTCTGGCTGACCGAACACAGATCTGTCCTTGGATTTTCGTGAGAAAGAGGCGGATGAGTTGCTGTTAACCATTTTGGCATCACTTGGATCACAGCCACTGTCGGTGCTATCAGTGAAGGCCACATCAAAACCTGCCTGAAGTGCCGCTTCTAACCTGGAGGACAGTCCAGAGATGAGGTTATCTTTGAATCCCCACAATCTCTCTGATCCGAACAGACGCGGAGACGACTTCTCTTCGACATCGCTGTCATTATTGTTGGAATCGTCTTCTTGTGTCGAAACAGTTATCATATTTTTAATGAAAAATTCGTTGTTTTGTTATTTGTAGTGATATTCAAACCAAAACCGTTATCCGAATAATGGATTTGAGGCAAAGTGTCTGACTTTGACGACGATATTGCTTCCGACCGGCATTTACACCATTCATGTATTAGTATTTCCACAAATTGCTCGCTAATATCCTTGAAATGTACCGCTTTGTATGTCTGTACCGCTAATACTCATACTCTACCGGTGTTTACAGTTAGAGATAAAGCTGTAAAACACAAAAAGTTTTGACAATTCGTTGGTTTTCGCATAAAATGTTTTAATATTTAATATTATAATAAATGATCGGTTGTTAAAACACCTTTCCTTTTGCTAGCTATACACACATATACTATGTGCTAGTAAATTTTGTAGTAAACTGAGGTTAACACATAGCAGGTGTTTATCTTTCATTCATTTGTATATCTGCATGCTTTTATAAAACAAACTTGATCAATTGCTAATAATTCAACTGACATTGACTTGTCTTCTAAACAAATGGAAAGAATTGATATAAAAAATGATTACAAACCTTATCATAGAATTGAATGACAAGAATATAAATGAGAATAAGATTTATATGGCTTTCGATGACTTAGTTTTGTTGAATGAGAGCTAAAAACTGTTTCATATAATTGAGTGTTATATCAATTTAGGCCACAATTGAATTGGTTTTTATTGCTTTTATAGTATTATTGTTTATATTATTTGTGTTTTATTGAGTCGTTTTTAATTAGAGTTAACGAGAAGTCAAACTGTATTGATATGAACGCAACGGATAGTGGTTTGGCTCAACTCTCGCTCTCCCTCTGACTGACGCATCCAAATGACGCTCGATTTTCAGTTATTTCTCTACAAATTTATTGATTTTTTTCACCATTTATTCTGTTTGTTATGTCAATGAGTCGACCTATTTTTGGAAGTCTCTGCCGGAGAGCACAGAATTCCTACCATTCTATTGGATCGACACAACAATACCAATGAATCCAAAAGAGAATATCTTTTCCGACAATAAATTAATTTCTATTAACTGTTATATTAGAGACTATTCTCTATTTGTTGGTCTCTCTCCCACTCATACCTCTCCAATGAGTAGCCGTTTTCGTAACCAATTTATTGTCAATTAATCTAAGGATTAGTTTTGTTGTCGAATAACATTTATGTCATTTAATGACTATTTGTTGAATAAATAGAAAAGATTTGCGAAAAACAATATTTTATTTTATTTGATATTATTTTCAACTTTTTATAACATTTTTATTCAGAATTAACAGACGATAAACTTTGACTTTAAAATAGAGATTTATTTGTTTCCAATTCATAAAACATATCTATTTTTGTTGCAAATAAATATCATCATAAATATGTTCGTCTAAAATAGATTTATTTATTTATTTTTTTGAATATTATATATAAAACATAATATTTATAAATAAAAATCAAAAAACGACTAAAAAATTCTAAACTTTAAATGAATAGACATTTTTTCTATACATTTAATGAATGAATATTTTATAGCAAACAATGATTAGTGAAATTTGTTTTAATTATGATTTTATAGAAAAAAAGCGAAAATAATTCATTAAAACTGTAATAACTGTAAAACGTGTCACAAAAGCTATGAATTAAAAGAATTTTAATTAAAAACATTAAAAATAATGCATTTTCTGTTCATTTGCTTATCGTTTGTATTGCACTCAAAAATATACATTACATCAGAACCGAAAAAAATGGATTATTTGCTCATTTTTTTGGACAGAATTAAAGAAAGTTTTAGCACTCAGTTGTGTTTGTCAGTCATCCGGGTCAGTCTCAGGTAAGTATTCGCAAGGTACTACTTTGAACATGAGCTGACACATTCTTGTAATGATTTCTGTGAACAAAAAAAAATATCAATAAATATAAAGTAGTATTCATTTGAGAGACTTACTGATCAAATTAGGAAATCTCAACTTGTAAACTACAAATGGGTAATAGACAGCGATTCCTGATATCAAATAAACAAAGGCGTAAAAGTATTCAATTTGAGGGTCCTCCACTATCGGCGCGATAACCAGGTATATCGAAATGAAGAACACGATTATAGGTATACTTATGTGAACCTGTTTTTCAAATCAATTTAATTAATTAATTGAATTACTTTTTGTGTAAATAATAAATGTTTGTATTTTATTCGTCTGTTTTTTCGATTTATTTAATGAAAACATTGAAAAACAAAATTGTTTGCCAAGAATATCGCAATATATGGCTATTATTTAAGATGAGTCTCAAAAAGCTTTCAAAGGATTAAAAAATATATTTCATCATAAATTTGAACATGGTAGAAAAAGGCTCGTTCTATTTGACAGATCAAATAAGTTATGAATGAAAATAAAGCAAAGTTTCATAAAATCTGGTGTTTTTGCCTAAATTGGAGCACAAATTGTTTAGTGATTTAGAAAAAAGCTGTTAATCCTTTTAAATGACATCTGAGTGACGAGAATATTCTGGCTCTCAGTTTGCAAAACATTTCATAAATAATGAATCATTTTCTAGAAGTTATTTAAACATATATTTGATGCTATTCTTGACCCAAATTATTGATTTGTTGGAAAAACTTTTGGCAAAACATTATTTTCTCCTATTATTCGAGTCGACAAATAAATTAATAAAAATGAACTTGCTTTATATGGCCTCGATTTGTCTTTGTAGGGTGATTTGTATCTCAAAATGATGAGGGCCAGCATGGTAGCACCATAGAAAAGCCAAGCCGTAAAACTGAAGAAGTCTATCAAACTTTCAATATTTCCGGGAATAACCATTAATACTAGAGTTCGACAATTAGTTAAATAAATTAATTATTTAATTAAATATTTTGTTTATTAAAACAATACTCGAAAGGAATGCATTGAATATGAGTGCAGTGGAAGGAGTGTATCGATGCATATCTACAAATGAGAGCACGTCTATTAAATGACCCTCTCGTGCCGCTGCAAACGCCAACCTTTCAGACAGAAGTCACATTAAAAATGGCTGAATGTCATCAGTTTAGGCATACCTTCCACTTGTGAAACACGAACCGTTTCCCGCACCAAATGAGGAGAGAGCCACTGATATCGGCATTATTATGGCTGCAAAGCCTAACACATGTGCGCCCCATGTCTTACATTAAATAAAAGAAAAACTTTTTAATCAACAGATTTAGAAGAATATAAAATGGTTTAATACCACCGCCACTGCATCTGAAGATAGTATCTCATCGGTTGTCATCACAGTCTAGGAATAAAATCAGTTTTAAATTTTGTTTTCAACAAAAATAAAGCATCTAGTCAATTTTGAAAACATTCAATTTAAAGAAATAAGGGATTAAAGGTATTTGTATACCATATATGAGATGTTGACGAGAACGTAGCACACCGTCACTATAGGAATGCCGCATATAATGGCCAGTGGAAGATTTCTGCATGGTCAAAATACAATTTAAAGTTGAATTGAAAAATATTGTTCATTAATGAACTTTTGTTACCGGAAGGGATCAATAAGTTCTTCGGTGACATAATTGAGGTTGTTCCATCCGTCGTAAGCCCAGAGTCCGCTGTAGAAAGCGGTGGCGATGTCTGAGAGACCGAATTTTGATCCTTGAAAGCCCTTTGAAATGAGTTCAGTATTTCCTTGAAACAAATGAACGATTCCTCCGATGACGATAATAATGATGGCCAAGAGTTTGGCGGCAGTGAAGATGTTTTGAGTACTGGTCGCTAAGTTAACGCTATAGCAGTTCACATAAGTTATGGTAACTGTAATGTCAACCAAAGAATATATCAAATATTAGGAACGGCTAAAAGACGTACCGCTATCTTAAGAGTTGGTACACAACAGTCAAACCAGTTTTGATGGATTGAGTGCTGCATTGAATTTAACGGTTAAGTTAACGGCGGAGTGGAGTACATACCAATAAAAAATATGGTTATGAGCTTGATTACCCAGGCGTCTGGAGCGCAACCCAGGAAGAATGGCTGTACGATGTACTCGCTTAGAGTCATGCAAATGATGGCTAACATCGCCGGCTTTAATACAAACACTGATATCCACGAGAATAGAAACGCCAGAAGACCTCCAAATGACTCCAAAATATATGAATATTCAGCACCGGATTTGGTTATCAGTGTTCCCAACTCTGCATAACATAACGCACCTAAACATTAATTAAGTGAATAATCGATTAAATACTTTCAACGAAAACAGTGTCAGACATAACGAGAATAATACCCAATAGAGATATGAGTCCGGAACCCATCCATATAATTAAACTCAGACCA